>PVJS01006760.1:0-58531 GCA_004027185.1 Glis glis
GAATCCATGGAATTACTGTCATAAACAATGTGTATATGTGAGATTATACCAACATCATTCTCAGTGCTACATGTGGGGGGGAGGCGGGGGGGGGAAGCGGGGGGAGGGACACCAAGAGCTGTGTGCATGTATGTTAACACCAAACTGATACTCATTGTGAAGTGAGACTACAATGCACCAATAAAAACATAAAAAAAAACAAAGAGTAAAGATTAGCAGACATTGAAGTACAGCCTCCTATAAGACATATATGGCAGCCACAACCTCCCACCTCCAATCAACAAGGGATATGATCTTCTAGAAAATTCATAAAGTCATTTATTTTGGAACCTTCCAATTACTTCAGCCTGTACATCACTGTATGCCTTTGTCAGAAAAAAAAAAGAAATGGTAAAAACAGCTAATGAATTTTACATCATCTAAATATGATTACTTTAATCATCAGTACTTGTTCAATGAACAATACGCAGCTAATTTTCTGACTTTGATATTTCCTGAGCTCTATCTAGCACAATGGCTAGCAGACTTTACCAGACAAAACATTCAAATGTCATATATATTATGAAAACAAAAAATCAGAAGCATCTATTGAATCAGTTTTTCAAATTATAATGAAATATAATGATACTGAATACCAGTAGATGCAATGGTACAAATAGCTGGTTGGTACCCTACTTGTTCATGGTTCCACCAGTGTGTATCTTCTGGGCCACAAGTAAGCCAATGAATTCATCACTATCTTTATTGTCTATCCCTCCACACTCTTGAACTCAGCAGAGGGATCAGTGATCAGGTATCATCTTTTTCCAAATACAAAGCCCCTCTCATACAACCACACTTCTATTTAAATTTTTCTTTTTGTAATGTTTTATTTTTCCATTCTCCGAGGAGGTAGGACCCTCCTGTTCATGGCCAATCTACCTTTCTCTTTAGATTCTCTGCCTCCCTGTCATCTCTCTCTTCCTCATTACTCCACCTATGCACATTCTCCAAAAACCAATAACCAAATCTCCTCATTGTTACCACTTTCTCACCTCATATGTACTCTTTTTCGCATTTTTTTTTTTTTGGTACTAGGGATTAAATTCAGGGAAAATCAACCTCTGAGCTATATTCCTAGCCTTTATGTATTTATTTATTTATTTATTTATTTATTTATTTGTTAGTTTAAAGCAAAATCTCACTAAATTGCTGAGGGTCTCACTAAGTTGCTGAGGGTCTCACTCAGCACTTAGGCTGGCCTTCAACCTGAGATCCTCCTGTCTCCCTCCCATGTACTGGGATTATAGGCATACGCCACCATGCCTGGTTTCATATTCACTTTTAATCCATTAAATCCCAGCTTCTACTCAACATTATACTAAGATTATCTTATTAAAAGAGCATACACGTTTCTAATCTGGTGAGAATTTCTAAGACTTTATCATAATCATTGTTGAATTTGCCTTTATTATTTATTTCTATTTAAAATTTCATACTTCTGTGACATCATGCTTTCTTTGCACTCTTCACACTTTAATGAGTATTATTTCTCTTTCAGAACATCAAAACTTTTATAATATTTAGAAAATAGTTTACTAGCAACATTTCATTTGTACCACCCCAAAAAAGATACCTATTTAATCAGACATTTTGTGTCTTCTAAAACTTTAGGTAGAAATTTGATTAAAAACAGTTTATTGAGCCAGGTATGGTGACACACATCTTTAATCCCAGTACTTGGGAGGCTGACAGAGGAGGATTCAGCTTCAAGGGCAGCCTCAGCACCATAGCGAGATTCTTAGCAACCTAGTGAGACCCTGTTTCAAAGCAAAAATTAAAAAAGGACTGGGATGGCAGCCCAGAGGCAGAATGTCCCTGAGTTCAATCCCCAGTACCACACACACACACACACACACACACACACACACACACACACACACCACACGCACTCTTATTGAAAAGTGAAGAAAAATTATTTTAAAACAAATTGTGATTTGGGTGTATCTATATAATATCAAACAGTATGATACATATAGTTTGATTGTTTTGTTTCATTTTCTTTAAAATTTATTGGTTGATTGCATTTCTTATTCCTATTTTTTCTGCATAAAACAGTTTTATTTAATGGCCAGATCCCAATGAATAATGCCAATCCTTGCTTAATTCTGCTAAAATGTGCTTTTAGATATATTCTTAAGAAATTGTACAAGTGCATCAGCAAAAGCTATTTAATTTGGGTTGTGTAGAGTAAAATGAAACTTCATTTTGGATTTTTTATAACATTTTTAAAATACTAAAAAATGAAAAAAGAAACCCAAAACAGTATTCAAAACTAGTGTCACCTTGAACTATTTACAGTAAGATGCCTTTTTAACAGGAAAATCCTCTCTGCTGGATTTTTCCCCCCACATTTTACTTAGAGGTATTCTTCCTGCTACATCTGACTCCTACGCATGATTTCTTCTGTCTCGCACGGAGCAGCCATGTTCTATTCTCTTACTCATCTTTGAGTCTCTCTGGTACTACTTTTTCCCACTCATAAGTGTCTTTTACTTATTTCTTTAGTGGTTCATCATCTTGGTTTTAATTTTTACACTGCCACTAGCCTTAGGTGAACTATTTAACCTTTTTGGAGCATTCTATATATTCATAAGTAAAATTAAATGCTATTCATGGTGATATAATCAAGGTTGAAATGAACTGTCTAGGAGTTGACAAATCTACTAGGAGTAGACAGATCTACTAGGAATAGACTACTCTCTCGGAGTAGACTATTTGTCAGGAAAATTATGCTAATTTCTAATTCTGAAAAATTTTAGAGGCCTAGAGCATGCTGTGCCGCCCCCCCTGTGAAGCTACCTTTTTTCTCTTTACTTCCAGAAGCTTCTACTGTCTGTGCAGCCCATTAGTCATTCATTACTTGGGGTATTAATAAGCTTTTAATCTATATAAGTCTTATTTTCCTAACTAGAATGTAATCTTGGAAATATAGCTCATTCTTATTTGTATTTCTTAGGTTACCATTCAAGAATTAGATGCTTAAAATTGTTTTTCTGACAACTGTAGTATGTAATTAATTTATTAAAATACAGTATTTTTCATTCCTACTAGAGCATCCTATATTTTTTTCTCATTTGACAACTACTTAAAAGGAAAACCCTGCCTTATAATATTCTAGAATGTGAAGATAGAAAGGAAAAAAAACTATAAAAAGGTGTATTTATTTGAATATAAGAAGAAATGATTTTACAAAAACTGGTCTATTTTTTAATTACTCTGGAGAAAAATAAAAGTAGAACAGGTTAGGAAACAGAAATAGGGTGTGAATAGGTTTGTTTGAATTACTATTGCTATATGTAACAAGTTACTGTAAAATTTAGTGACTTACCCAAAATACAATAACATTCATTATCTTGGTTTCTGTGGGTCAGGAATATGGTTCAATTTCATAGGATGCGGGTTTCTTATAAGGTTAAATCAACGTGTTGGCAAGCATTGTCGTCATTTTACAGCTCAAATGGGCTTGAGTTCACTTTTAAGCTCCATCAATTGATGGTGAGTAGAGGTTCAATCTTTACAAACTGTTGGACTAATAGTCTCAAATTCCTCATAAGCTCTTCTTGGTCAGAACCTGATGATATGATCCTATACTTAGAAGACCCCCCCAAAAAAAAACTCAAGTAAAAGACTTCTAGAGCTTACCAAAAATTTAGCAAAGTAGCAGGATACAAAATCAATCTACAAAAAACAGTAGCTTTTCTATATGCCAACCATAAATTCACTGAAAAAGAAATCTGGAAAAAATTCCATTCACAATAACCTCAAAAAAAAAAAATAAAGTACCTAGGAATAAATCTAACCAAGAAGGTAAAAGATTACTACAATGAAAATTATGAAACACTAAAGAAAGAAATTGAAGACCTTTGAAGATGGAAAGATCTTCCATGTGCTTGGATAGGCACAATAAATATTATCAAAATGACCATTCTACAAAAAGTGATCTACAGAGTCAATGCAATACCTATTAAAATACCAATGTCATTTTTCACAGAGCTATAAAAATCAGTCCTAAATTTCATATGGAAAATCAAAAGACCCAGAATAGCCAAAACCATTCTAAGCAATAAGAACCATTCAGGAAGCATCACAATACCTGACTTCAAATTATACTACAAAGCTATAGTAATGAAAATAGCATGGTATTGACACAGAAACAGACACATAGACCAATGGAACAGAATAGAAGATACAGGAAAAATACACTTACAGCCAATTGATTCTTGACAAAAGTTACAAAAACATATGCTGGAGAAAAGTAGCCTTTTCAACAAATGGTGTTGGGAAAACTGACTATCCATTTGTAGAAAAATAGAATTAATCCCAACCCTCTCACCCTCCATAGGAGTCGACTCAAGATGGGTCAAAGACCTGGAAATTAGATCAGAGATTTTTGAAATTACTAGAGGAGGGCATAGGACCAACACTCTAACATATAGGCACAGGTAGAAACTTCCTCAATAAGACCTCCAAAGTCCAGGAAATTAAAACAAAAATTAATAAATGGGATGACATTAAAAAGTTTCTGTTTAGTAAAGGAAACCATCAAGAGTCTAAAAAGAGAACCTAAAGAATGGGAGAATATCTTTATCAGCTATTCCTCTGATGGAGGACTAATATTCAGAATATATGCAAAGAATCTAAAAGACTTAACATTTAAAAAAACTAATAATTCCATCTAGAAATGAGCAATTGAAATAAATAGACACTTCATAAAAGAAGAAATACAAATGGACAATAAATACAAGAGAAAATGTTCATCATTAGCAATCAGGGAGATGCAAATCAAAACAATACTGATGCCTGGTGTGGTGGCGCACGCTTGTAATCCCAGTACTTGGGAAGCTGAGACAGGAGGATCACAGGTTCAAGGCCAGCCTCAACAACTTAGTGAGTCCCCCTTAGTGAGTCCCTGTTTCAAAAAAATAAAGAATAAAACAGGGCTGAGGGTATAGCTCGGATGTAGAATGCACCTGGGTTCAATACCCAGTACCATTAAAAACAAACAAACAAACAAACAACCCAACACTGAGATTCCATCTAACCCCAACTGTGATGGCAATTATCAAGAAGTCAAACAAGAATAAATGCTGGTAAGGATGTGGAGAAATAAGAACTCTTCTACACTGTTGGTGGGATTGCAAATTAGTGCAGCAGCTATGGAGATCAGTGTGGAGATTCTTCAGAAACTAGGAATGGATCCACCATATGATCTAGATATACAATTCTTGGTGTCTTTCCAAAGGGACTGAAATCAGGATATTATGGAGATACATGCATATCTATGTTTACAGCATCACAATTCACAATAGCCAAATCAAGGAACCAACCTAAGTGTCCATCAACAGATGAATGGATTACAAAATTATGGGATATACATACAACGGAATTCTACTCAGCAATAAAGAAGAACAAAATTATGTCATTTGCAGGAAAGTGGATGGACCTGGAGAACATCATGTTAAGTGAGATTATCCAGTCATAGAAAGTGAAGGGTAATAGGTTTTCTATATTATGCAGAAGTAATTGGATAAAAGAGGGACTTTAGATAATGGGGAAGAAACTCCATTGGAAGGATGGAAGGGGTCAAGAGGAGGATGTCATTGGGGGTGGGGAAGGGTGGAGAGGGAAATCAGTGAGGGAAACACTGCCACTGAAGTTATGTACATATGTGAAATTATCAATGTTAATCTCAACGTCATATATGGGGAAGGGCAGGGAGTGTGGAAGGAGCCAGGAAGAAGCTCACCAAGTACTGTGTGCATCGATGTCCAAAAAACAACAAAAAGAAGCCTCTCTCAGTGTCCTGCCATGTGTAATGCTGCATAGAGAGGCTGGCAGTATTCCAGATGATTTCAGCAGAGTGAAAGAGAATGTGGGGCAACCTGAAATCCGTTGTCTCTTGTATCCTCTTCTCAAAGGTGGTATCCCAAACTTTTATATATTCAATGAATTAGAAGCCAGTCGCTAGGTCTTTTCCACATAAAAATATAAAGGATTACCCTGGGGAGTGTTAACCAAGAGTTGGACGTCATTGAGAACTTTCTTAGGAAGGTACCTATCATGAGGTTGTTTTATTATTACCTTCCAATGCCTTAATTGAGAGAGGTACATTTGGGGAGGGTGAAGTAGGCACAGGATGAATTGGAAGAGGCTCTCTCCTTATGCTGAAAATTAAAATGGGGGAATAAAAAAGAAAAATGCTATAAATATAATAATGGGAACAGTAACTAGCGCTTATAAAGTAACAATTATGTCCAGGTTTTGTGCTAGAATGCATATATGTTGCTTCTAATATTTTAAAATTCATTGAAAGTAGACAGCATTATTCATGCTTTACAAATGAAGAAATTATAGTTCATGAAAAGAAAATGAATTCTTAAGCCTCATTAGCTATTAAATGACAAGGGTACAACCTATATTAGAATACAACCTTCTGGTCTTCAAAGCTCACAAATTCAACACAAATAGAATATACAAGAAAACTAATATTGAGTTAGAGTATTTCACTTTTAACATATGTGAAAAGTATCTTTTAACCATAGATCTGTATCTTCTTTCCTTTAAAAATTATGATTCAGATTCTTTAAAAGACATGTTTCTTCTGGAAAATTCAACACATAAAGCTGCCATTGGGTTCTTGCTACTTTACTTTTAATTAGTTTTCAGTCTTGTCATAATAGTCAGAGGCCATGAGATGCTGCTTTGAATGCATCTGGCTGATGTATGTGTGTGTGGGGGGATTGTGTTGGTTGCAGTAGTGGTTCTAAATAACTCACTTCACTGTAATTCTGGCATTATCAATCTTCTGGTGCAGGGAAGATATGCATCCAGATCAATAGCTATAGCTAAAGCTACAGATCTACCATCTATCTTTCTGCATAAGCAGCCTCATTTGCATTTAGGAATGTTGCCTAGTAACTTCATTAATTCTAACTGTAACTGAAAATTTACCCTGGAATCCATAGAATACTTTTCTATGTTTAACTTTATTTTCAAGAAAGGTGTAAATTTGCAAACCATATGATCACTTGTGAATATAAAAATGCATATCTTGAAATATTTATTGCACAAGATATTGCATTTATAATTGCCTAATTGCACTTACATGCATCCAATTATCAGCATGATTGACTACTTACCCCATCAACAGCAAAAGTGGTTAGCTGCATGTGCAATCATGAGCATGCTTAATTGGGAATGTTCAGTGGTTCCTTTATTCATATTTCTTGAGAATGACTTCAATCAGGAAACATCAAGAACTGGTAGAGATAGGTTAATAGAAAAAATATCAAAACAAATCTTGAATTTGGTTTCCTTATTGGTTTTGGTCAATATATTATTAATTTAACTTATTCTCATAACCTGTATTATACTACTAATGCTCATTTTATGAGAGCTATTTCAGGTCAGTATTTCTTACATCATCACATGAAGGATTAGTGAGGAAAGTTTCAGAAGGCAAAAACAGATTTTTATCAGCAACTAAGGATATGTAATTAAGTGACTTGGATATATATTCTGCACACTGTGGTATAGTTTCAGAAAACTCAATGGACCATAAAAGAAAATAGCCTAGGTAATGAAACAGACTAAAGAAATTTTAAAGATGCAAACAGCTTAAAGTAGACTTAGGCCCTGTATTAGGAAAGCCACAGGTAAGACAGGCACAGAGGTGGGAAGAACTTTATATCTGTAATGTATCCAGGAATGAGACTAATGAAAAGTAGAATGTTTGGTGGATAAGTAGAATTTGATGAGGTCCTTACAAGCAATGATATTTTCCTATAAGGAAATAGTATCAGAAAGGTTGAAAAGTCAACAATAGAAAAATATTGAAACCTGAAACGGAGGCTGGTGGAAGTTGCCTCCTTGAATGCAAATGTCAATGTTCCATTTCCAAATGGACTGGGTAGTGCAGAGCAGCTCCTGTCAGCAGAGAGCTCAGCCACAGGAGACTCTGGCAAACGCCAAGTTGTTTCTACTCGATAATTCCATAAGGAAGAATAATACAGAGCTTCCTAGTCTGCCACTTGCTGGCACATGCCTGCCTGTAATCCCAGGACTTGGGAGGCTGAGACAGGAGGATTGTAGGTTCTAGGCCAACCTCGGTAACTTAACCAGACTCTCAGCAACCTAGTAAGACCCTGTTTCAAAACAAATAATAATAATTAAAAGGGGGGGCATAGAACGTCCCTGGGTTCAATCCCTAATAACACACACACACACACACACACACACACACACACACACACATTTGATGGCATTAGCAAGCTGCCAAGGCATTCAGAACTTAAAATGCCATCCTAAGAAAGTGATTTTTATACCCAGCATTTTTCTATCCACTTTCTCCTAGGGGGATGTGAGGTTTCTTGGTCATGGTACCAGAGAAAAGAGCCCAGATGCAGGCAGATAAGGCAGACTTTGGCAGTATTATGGCTTTTTTATTGTACACAAATTTGAGGTTTTCAATGGAAAACAGGACATGAACAGCAAAGATGTTAATGAAGAGGAGAAGCAGTGAGTGAATCCAACATTTGGTAGTTTCTCCATGTGGAATTTACTGACAGAGAAATGAGCGAAGGAGTTAAATCGGAAAATATTAACACAGAATGGCTTTTTCTTTATTCTTATGATACCAAAAATGTTAGAAATGGAGTACAGAATCTATGAACAGTGGTTTTTTCTTTATTCTTATGATACCAAAAATATTAAAAATGGATTATTACAATATCTATAGGAACTAGAAAATGGGCCTAATTAAATAACTTATATTCTCTTTGGAACCCTTAAAAGGCTACATTTTAAGAGAAGAATAAACCAGAGGTAGTTGGAGACTTACAAAAACTACAACTTAATTTGAGGAATGTTAGCTTAGTCTAATAATAAAATAATAATTAGCTTGATTTATAGCATTAATAGAGTAAAAGAGAAAATCATAAGATTATCTTAATAGGTAAAAGATAATTACTTGATAAGTTTAAACATCCAGACATTGTAATTACCCTTATCAAATTAAATCTACAAGAAACTCTTTAATCTGATTAACATTCTCTATGAAAAATCTACAACTTCATACTTACGGTAAAATATTCAAAGCTTTTTCCTGTAATGAGAATGTCAAGGACACCTGTTACCAGTTCTATTCACCTAGAATTTGAGATGCTAGAACTGCATAATAAAAGAGATAAAAAACACAATATAAAACCAATAATAAATGAAACATAGCTTAAAGCTGTAGTTATTTATGGATGACATAATTGCTCATATAGAAAATCCAAATGAATTAGTATGTGGATATTGCAAGGTCACTAGAAATATTGTTAAAATAGAAAATTGATTATATTGCTATGTATCAGTCATAAACTGGAACACTCATTTTAAATTACACTATGTATGATAGCAAAAGAAATAAAATCCACTAATTTTCCAGTGAAAGATGTGAAGCATCTACAATGAAATAAACTAGCAACAAAAATAAACCCCCAAACATCACTGATATAACAAATAAAAAAACTAAAACCGAAAGAAATTTTATGTCCATAGGTTGGAAGATTCAATTTTGTACATATGTCAATAACCCACAGATTCATGTAAAAATTCAACGCAGCCTTAACCAATAGCCCTACATATTTTTCTGGAGAATTGCCAAGATTATTTTCAAATTTATATGGCAATATAAAGAACCAAGAACAGCTAAGTCAGTCATGGAGAAGAACAAAGCTGGAACACTCATGCTCCCAGAAATCAATATTTGTTATAAAGCTATTGTAATTTAGACACTATGATATCATTACATAAAAAGAACAATAGGCCAAGGAAATAAAGAGTAAAGAGCCCTGAAACAACCCAGATCTACAGAGATATAGTAATTTGCTTTATAATGAAGTTACTTGCTTTGTAACATTGCAGTGCACAGAGATACAAATAAGGTTTCAATAAATGATGCTCAGGCATTAGGGTTTTCATGTGGAAGGAAACTGAATCCTTACCCCTAACTCACACCATAGATAAAATCCGTTTCAAATGGATTGTTGATCTACATATACATAGTAAAACAACTAGGAATTTAGACAGAAATAGAATAATATTCTCATGTTTATAAAGAAAGCAAAATTTCCTTAAATATGATATAAAAAGTACTACTTGTATTGGAAGATTTTGATAAGCAATTTTTGCTAAACTTGAGACCTTAGACTTGTGAAACATAGCCTTAAGAGAGTGCCAATGTAAGCCATAGCACTGGGTGGATATTTTCAGGACATATATGATATAGTAGACTCATATTCAGTATATTTAAGAAACTTCTATAAATGTATAGGCAAAGCATAGACTATCAAAAGAAAAATTGCAAAAGCTTTAACAGATACTTCTCAAAAGAAAATACTAACATAACTGTTAAGTATATGAAAAGATGGTCACTTTTGGCCTTCAGAGAAAAGTGAATTAAAACCAGAATTAGATACTTTCCAGAACTGATAAAAATTAAAGAGACAATATTGTCTTTATGAGCCTGTGGAACAACAGAAATTTGCAGAAACTGATAGAAGCTATGTAAATTGGTACAACATTTAAAAAATGTTTAATAATGTGTACTAAGATTGATCTAAGGCACGGTATGCCTGGCCTTCCTGCTCTTAAGAAATGCATACCCTTTTGTGAACATTTGCTCACAAAAGAAACATAAAAGAATGTTCAGAAAGAGCACTCATTATAATAAATATCCATTGTTAGTCAGCAATAGAATTGATTGATATTATTATTATTCTTTGTGTGGTACTGCAGATCAATTCCAGGGCCTTTTGCATGCTAGGCAAATGCTCTACCACTGAGCAACACCCACAGCCCAATATTCCTACAACATAATGTTATGTATCAACGAGAAAAAAAAATTTGCTGTAACAAAGACTCTACATCGAAAACATAGTTCTAAGAAAAACAAAGTAGATATAAAGGAACACACACCATGACTCCATTTACACAACTTTCAGAAGCAAAATTAATCTACAGTGTTAAAATTCAGAATAACATTATCTTCCAGGAGGTATTTGATGGAAAGGGGAAAGAAGGAATCTTCAGGAGTACCAATTGTGTTTCATATCTTGATCTGGTTTTAAGACTGTCTTTAATTTGTGTGAATTCATAAAGATGCTTATTATTACTTGACTCTGCTTCTCTATCATATAATATTTCATTAGACTACAAATAAAAAACAACAAAACAAGTAAAATGAACTCTCTTCATCCTTATTGCTGTTTTTTTTTACTTGGATTGTGAATGGGATAGCTGGAGCATAACACTCTTTTGAGCTAGCAGTCATGATCCAACATTCTTAGGATGGTAGAAAAATAATGAAGGAGGGTCCTGGGTCCCAGATGACATGAAACTGACATACCATCTATATGCCAGCAGCTTGTGGGCTTCTCTTAAAGGAGAAATAGATTTTATCTTTTTATGTACAGAATAAGAAATCTGTAGTTGTTTCCTAAGCATTGAATGGCATGACAAAAATCAGAATCCATCCAGCCAGAGAATTTGGACTGAGTTCATCATTTTTTCTTCTTAGAGGAAATAAATAAGAGGAATTTAAAAGTTACCCAGTCTGCATGTGCACTTCAATATCGCCACTATTCCATTAGAGATACAATCTCCCAAACAGATTAAGGGAAAAGATGTAGATCTAATTATTTTCTCATACATACTAACAAAAGCAGTAGCACGTACTTTACTTGTTGGGGCAGTTATACACCAACACAGTTCTTTGGATGACTTTCTTTATCAGCATTCTGTGTGTGGAAAGAGTGATGGCTTTTCTGCTGAAGCTCAGGTAATTCCACAGCTCAGCTTTAGTGAACACCCCTTAGCACATTAATGCATAATATTTGTGCATTAGCAAACATGCTCCAGAGACACAATCAAATCAAATGGGCTTGTACGTTCATAAATTCTGACACTTCTAAGCTCTCCGAGAGGAGCTGCTGTATAATGAATAGCAAGGGTTGCATGATTCCACCAGGACACTTAAGGCTTCACTGTGCTTGGATAGAGTAAAATTTAGTTAAGGATAAAACAGCAACAATAATTAAGAATTTTCAAATCCACAAGGATTCTAATTAAAATTTGACTTTCTAATCATGAGCTGTGTTCATTCAGTGTTGTTTTAAGCCACCTAACCTTTGGCAATGCTCTCCTATGCACTTTGGTATACACATTGATCACACTGTGTTTTAAAACTCTACTTCCCTCTCTCAGTTATTCGAATGACCTCTGGGTTCTGGAATGATGATAGAAGAGTCTTCACAAAGGTGTTTTGAGGTTCAGAGGATTTCAAATTGAGTAGCTAGCCATGGTTATTGACCTTAAGAGAAGCAGATGGAGTTTTTAAAATATTGAACAAAGAAAACAATAGCTGAGCACAGGTCTTGGTACATCTGTGGTCTTAATTTCTTTGGGTAAATCTTCCCTCTCATTGATGTTAGTTCCATTTTTCAAAGCCTTCTGTGAATATCCAAACTCTTGCATGAGATATTTATATTTGTCATCTATTTTTTTGTACCTGCCACGCACGTTTGAATTACAATCTAACTTCCCTACCACTTGCTGAAAACTAAACTTGTCATGATCTTCCATAATCTCCTTATCCCTAAACACAGTGGAAAATTTTCAGCCTTTGTTTAACTTGTACTCAGAAACATTTGACAATAGGAGATGGGTGTCATGGCACACACCTATAATCCCAATACTTCAAGAGGCTGAAACATGAGGATCACAGGTTTGAGGCCAGTCTTAGCAACTTAGTGAGGTTCTAAGCAACTTAGTGAGACTCTGTTTCAAAATAAAAATAATAAAATAGGGCTGAGGATACAGCTGAGAGGCAGAATGTCCCCGGGTTCAATCCTTACACACACAAAAAGAAACATCTGACAATATGAATACTCTTTTTGGAAGAAGAAGCCGTCATCACTTGGCCTCCTAAGGCTTTTCCTTCCCTGCCATTTCAATGGACTGTCTTTCCTGGGTTCTGTGTCAGTTCTTCACCATGGATCTGCCTGGTTTTGTTATTCAAGGTTCCATACTAGACTCTCTGTAATCTCGCTCTGTGACTGCCCCTGGGAAGACTCACTCACTTTCATGGCTTCAACTATTGTCATGCATGACACCTATTCCAAATGTAAGCTCCCTCTTTTCCTCTGTTTTATAGAATACCATGCACTAGGTGGTTTATAAGAATGAAAGTTATTTCTACAGTTCTTGAAGCTGGGAGGTTCAATATTGACATCTGGTGATGGGTTTCCTGCTGTGTCATAACATGGCAGAGGGCATCTCATGGCTGGAGAGCACAAGAGAGAAAGAGGGTGAGAGCAGGAGAGAGCCTGAGGAGTCAGCCTTGAACTTGCTTTACAACAAAGCCACCCCTGTGATAATTAGCCAACTCCTGTGATAATGGCATCAATCCATTCAGGAGACTGGAGTCCTCATGAGCTAATCCCCTCTTAAAGGTCCCACCTCTTAATATTGCTACAATGGCAATTACATTGCAACGGGAGTTTTGGAGAGGATATTTCAACCAAGCACTTCCCATTTATTTCTCTCCTTTATACTCCACATACCTAATACAACTCTCTAGAGAGTTGACTAAAGAATGTATCTCCACTTGGGTGCCTTCCAATTCCTCAAATATTAAATATCCAAAAAGCAAGTTAATTAAAATTTGACTTTCTAATTTTCATCTGAGTGCACGATGTATTAATTTAAGCCACAGAACCTCTGGCAATGTTTTTCCATCACAAATATCCTAATCCAAAATCGTCCATTTGAGCAAAAAACTATAGCTGACTGTAATTAAAGCCATAAATCAGGGAGCAATCCTTAACTCAGTCCTCTTCCCATCCCAGCATTGGGCCATATCATATCCAATTCTTTTAATTTTGTATTTTAAATAACCCTTGAAAGTATCTATTTATTTTCATCTACATTGATTTCAGCTCAGTCTGCTACCTTGTAATTTCTAAATTGTTATAATAGCCTATGAGGATATGTACTTTTTTTTCATGGCACTGGGAATTAACCCAGGGCCTCATGCATGCTAGGCAGGTGATTTACTACTGAGCTGCACCCTTGCCCTGGAATAAAATTTTAAAAGTTATTTTGGTTGCTTTATCAAATTTGTTAGATATGGTCTCTCCTCCTCCTCCCCCACCCTGTCTTCATTCTACAGCCTAATGACTAATTTAAAACTTACCATGTTGAGTTCCCTTATTGAAATTGTTTATTGAATTATCTTTGCCCTAAGGATCATTTAGGAGTTTAAAACTCTTATTGCACTCATTCTTCAGATATATTTTTTTGGCAAGGCATTCTTTGGTGTTTTATTAACATTGACTTAAATATGCATAATTAGTAGCCTAGTGCTTACTTCCTGACATCTTTCATGCTATTCCTTTACCCCTTGTAAATATTTGAGTTCATGGCTCTTTAACAAAGTCTGTGTTTTCAGTAGTTTACATGATCTTTTCTGATTTTCACCCATTTACTCCTAGCCTAACTATTTTTGAACTCTTTGACTACCTTATAATCCATCTAAAATTGCATTTTTCCCCCCAAAGCATGCACTAGTTCAATATACTTTGCTTTTGCATATGCAGATCCCCTTGTCTTGAATGCATACCTACACCTGGTCATACTTAATCAATATCCATTCATTGTAATATTCAGATCAAATGGCAAGTTTCCATAAACATCTCATTTGCACATCAGATAAGTGACCACTTCTTTCTTGGTGCCACCGCTATGCCAGAAGCATACTTCTAACTTAGTCTCACTCCCATTATTATGACTTTTTAAAAAGTATATCTGTATACTTTTAAAAACTACATATAAGTTTATTGGATTTCTTGGACACCCAATTCTTCCCATAATGCAAGATGCATCATTGGGACTCACTAAGAATTTTTTACTAAATAAAATATAAATGGAGCATTCCATAACATTGTTAATATTTTTGGCTAAAATTTTGGCAAAATCTTATTATCCCAAGCCTCATCTACTCATTACTTCCTCAAGCTACAAACACATACTCCCCAGAGTTTTGGAGGAAGTGTTAGAATCATCTTTGCAGAATCAATTAATAGTGGATTTATCACAACCACATCACTCCTAGTAAGAACTCTAAGTGTAAGGATAAATTCCCCCAATTAAATAACTCAAGTGTCTTTAAAACCTGAACTTCTCCAGCAGGAGTGAGTAATTATTAAAAAAAAATAAACAAAATAAACAACAACAAAAAAAACCCTCTTCAAAAGCATGGGCCACCAACCAATTTAGTACGTCAGAATTTTACAACTTAATTGGACTCAATGCATAGAAAAAAAGTCTTAGGCCCTTTTCCAACAGATGTTAAGTGATGGAGAAATCATATAGCTATCATTTGCATTGTTGAAATGGTATCTCTATACACTGAATAGGATCCAACTTTATGACTTCCAGACACATTTTTAACGTTTTCCCCACAGAAAACATACATATCAAAATAAATACTCTACCTTCCACATTTGACTGTTAACTAGGAAATGTGTAGATTTACAACAGTTGTCTAAACAATTGTTTCTTAATTAGCTACCTGCTCTGTGTGATTTAGCTTTGAGCTTATTCTTTACGTGAGAAATAATGTTCTCTGTAGTCTTTTCTTGGCTGTCTAAAAAAGCAGGGAGCTAGGTAAATAGAAAAATGCTTTGTGGGTAATATGTGCAACATGATCTGTGAACATTTGCTGTGTGCTCCTCAAGTGTAGAAGACTTAGGATTCACTTTGAAGAATAAAAATGAGTATAATCCTTTTTATCAAATATTTCTGGAATCTAGTAGCTCTCCCGTATTTCAAATGCCACCTACTCTGCCCAGGCCAATTTAATTTCCTGCTTGGACAACTGCCATAGTCTGCTAACTGGTCTCCTCATGAATTCTTATTCTCTTACAATGCATTATCCAATATTCACAGTGTCTCTTTAGGACACTATAATCACTCCTAAAATAAAGAGTCCAGTGTACAATCTGAACTCCAAGTCCTTGTTGGATTTAGTTACTACTCCCTTCCCTGACCTCATGTTGATGTACTTTTCCTTCTCTCTAGAAAGTTCTGTCATATTGGCCTTTTTCATGTTCACATCATTTTCAAGTCCTTTCTCACCTCAGGGTCTATTCCTCTTCTCCTTCTTTTTACTTAGACACATCCCCAATCTACTCCTGGAAGCTTGGCCAACTTATATTTATTTTTCATGTTTAGGCTTAACTGCCACATGCTTAGAGAATCTTGCCCTGTCTCCTCGCCCTGTTATTTGTTTTAATAATAGGCCCTGAAAAACTCCAGAGAAATAGAAAAAAGTTAACTGAGGAAGCAGCATGGATTTATCCATTACTATGGGAGCTACTTCATAAAAAAGTTCTTTTAAATCATCACCCTTTGGAAATTAGTTGAAAAAAACACATCAGCGAAAATTTGTAAACATCTGAAACTGTTTCTCATAATTTTTTCTAATCCAAATTACACTTTCATGTTTTTAAAAATAAATCATATGAGAAACAATTTCTTCATGAGCAAGAGTCTATTTTAATAAATATGAACTGTTGTAGAGAACCACAATAGTAATTTGTAGAATTTCTTAGTGATACTTCAGAACTAGGACCCTTCTTCCCTTATGAGATTCTAAAATACTGAGCGAGAAAGCAAACATGGAAGAAGGGTCAAAATGTCAACTTCATGACTGATCATTGCTAAAGTATTCAACATTGCTTTGTATGAGAGCCAATTAGACCTTCTGCCTGAGCCCCATACTTTTTAACCTTCCTGAATAAAGATTTCTCTAGAGTTTAATCACTTCCTGTGGAAAAAAACAATGTCTGAGAAAAAAGGCAGTGCTGAGCCCAGCATTGTGAATTATTCTTTCTTAATTGTCCAATGTTGGGAGAAAATTTCCCATAGATTTTCCATATGCCCACATGGTCATGGCTTTCTCAGCAAAGCACGTCTTTGAATAGCAAACACTGTTAGAAGTAAGGGATAAAGTAACTCTCCAGAGAAATATGAAGACATACCTCCCAGAAATACCCCAGTGTAATATTATAAAGACCTTTCTTTCCCCTTCCTGGAATATTGAATATTCTCTTCCATACCATGATAATGAAGTATAATGGATTCTTTCTCTTTCTCTCTCTCTCTCTCTCTCTCTCTCTCTCTCTCCTTTTTCTCTTTTCCCTCTCACCACTCAAAGCCAAGAAAAATATGTGCACCAGCAGCCCTGTAGCAACTCATAGTCTTCTGATGTCAGGATATCTCCCTGTGATACACACACTCACCTCATACAGAGGTCACTCTTGACCTTCACCATATTGCCCCTGGGGAGTGGGGAACTAGAGCAAGATGCTGCTCTGGGGTCCTTTTACTGGAATAAATGATCAACTTCTCTGATCTAGTGATTTTATGTTCTTCTGTTTCTGTTTCTTCCTTAAATAAATTATTTCAATCCCCCAAAGGAGAAGGGAGTATAAAGACAAGAAAGACATATAATAATGTACTATGGAACAACCGTTCTTTCTGGAAACTAGGAATGGAGAAAAGATGTTTTTCCTTTTCTAACAATGATGTTGATGGTGATACAGATAATAGGGACAGGAAAATAGCACTTACTCTTTATTAAATGTTTACTATGATTTCTTACAAAGAATTCTACTATTGTTATCTAACTTAACCCTTATCAATTTCATGGGAGAAATACTTTTATCACCCCAATTTTATAGAAGAAATTAAAGTTCAGAAAGGTTAAGAAACTTTCCCAAAGTCATGGCAATAAGTATAAAAAACTAGAATGAAGGTCCAAGTTTGCCCGCAAAGAATTCATGCTTTTTCTGCTAAATAAAAATGACAGCAACATAGGATCAAGGTTGTGTCAGCCTTGCTCATCACTAAACTTAGACTGCTGAGTCACTCCCAGTTTATAAGTTCTCCATAAGGCAGCTCACATCTGGTCATCTTGCTTTTCTCAGTGAGTGAGTGAAAGAGCTAGAGGGGTACCCAATGCAGAGGCCACAATCTCCTTGTTGCTTAATCATGGAAGTTGCATCTCATAATTTTTGCTCAGTTTTTTTTTTTTTTTTTTTTTGTGGTACCGGGGATTGAACGCAGGGGCGTTCTACCTCCGCGCTACGTCCCCGGCCCTATTTTTTATACTTTATTTTGAAACCGGGTCTCACGAAGTTGCAGAGGGCCTCACTATGGGGAGAGAGAGAGAAAGAGAGAGAGAGAGAGAGAGAGAGAGAGAGAGACAGGCAGAGAGAGCGAGAGAGCTGAGGCTGGCCGTGAACCTGGATCCTCCGGTCTCCACCTCCCAAAGTACTGGGATTACAAGCATGTGCCACCACGCCTGGCTATTTTTGCTCAATTTTAATCGTTAGAAGCAATTATCTAGGTTCAGCCAACATTCAAAGGGGGTGATACTGACTACACAGTGTGTGAATATAAGGAAGCAAGGTCCTGGCTACCTACAACAAGAGATGGTAAGATCTCTTATTACTGACAGCACATGGTTCCAGCTGCAAAGCATACAGTGCCTTTGCTCCTTATTTATTCTTGTATGCTCTGCTGGAGAGAAGCAGAAGCTGTGTCTGTTGCCTTTGAGGAGTTCTCTACTCCTCCACTTCCATAATGGACTTAGAAGCTCCCAATTTTACTATTATAGCTTCTTTCCTCTGTAGGTGTCCCTCATGGTACTTTAAAAATAATTGTTAAGAAGATTATGAGAATTTTTGTTCATATATATATGTACATATATATATATATATATATATATATATACATATATGAATATGTATATGTGTGTGCACAAAAAATCTCATATTTCTTAGATAAATTATTCTTTCACATGATTGAAATTTCTGAGTCACTTCTTTGAAGACTTAAAGATATTTAATGGTTAACCCACAGCAATTGCTAAAGAGCCATTTTTTTTTAATTTGATGCAATGACTCTACGAAGGAGTTACATATATTGCTATTGAGTTGTATTCGTTAGCATGTAATCACTGTGTCACAGTACCTGAGGAAAACAACTTATAGGAAGTAGGATTTATTTTGGGTCACACTTACAGAGGTTTCAGTCCATGTTCAGCTGGATCCATTGCTTTGGGTCTTACATGAGGCAGAAGATCATGGCAGAAGGATGTGGCAAAGAAAAGCTGCTCACTTCATGGCAGATGGGGAGCAGACAGAAATAAAGAGGAGGGAACTAGAGATAAGATACAGTCTCCAAAAGAAAATCCCACAAGAATACATTCCCTTTAACTAGGTCCTTTCTCCTATAGTTTCTACCACCTCCCAAGAGTCCATTCAAATTACATATCTCTTAATGGATTAATACACTGATGAACTCAGAGCATTCATGATCCAATCACTTCCCCAAAATCACATCTGTGAATATTGCTGTGCTGGGGACTAAGCCTCCAGGGAATTTTTTTTTATTTTTCCCTTTATTTCTTCTATGACTCAATTCTCATTCAAAAGTGTATCATTCAGTCTCCATGTATTTATTTAATTTCTTTTGTTCTTCCTATTGTTGAATTCTAGTTTCATTCCATTATCATCTGAAAAGATGCATGGAAATATATTACATCTTTTGAATTTGCTGGTACCTCCTTTGTGGACCAGAATATGGTCTATTTTGGAGACAATTCCATGAGCAACTGAGAAGAACATGTATTCAGCTGTTGTTGGTTGGTATATTCTGTATATGTCTAATAGGCCCATTTGGTTTATAATGTTCTTTAGGTTTGAAGTCTTTACTCATCTTTTTCCTAGAAGATGGATCTAGTGGTGTGAGCTGTGTGTTGAAGACTCTCAATATTATTGTATTTGTGTCTATTTGAGACCTAATGTCCTAAAGAGTTTGTTTTATAAAAGTGGGTGCACCCACATTTGGGGCATAAATGTTTGCTATCATTATATCTTCTTGTTGTATTGTTCCTTCTATTACTAAGAAGTGACCCACTTTGTCTCTTCTGATAAGTTTTAGTTTAAGGTTGGCTTTGGCAGACATGAACATTGCTACCCCTTTGCTTGTTTTCCATCTCCATTTGCATGATATATCTTTTTCCATCCTTTCACCTGTAGCCTATGGATATCTTTGCCTATAAGGTGAGTTTTTTTGCAAAGAGCATATAGTTGCATTATGCTCTTTAATCCACATTGTCAATCTATGCCTTTTAATTGGGGACTTTAGTCCATGCAATTATTGACATGATTTTTGTTTCATGTCATTTTGAGTTATATTTTCTGTTTGATAAAGTACTATATCTCCTTTGCTTAGTTGCTCATCTTGTGCAATTCACCCCTTCTATGGTTCTGGTATTTATTTCTTTTTTCTTTTTTGTGTTTTATTTCTTTAAGTATTTTCTCTAGTCTTAGCTTGGTAGTCATGAATTCTTTTAGTTTCTGCTTGTTTTGGAAGGTTTTTATTTCTCTGTCAATTTTGAGTGATATCTTTGCTGGATATAGCAGTTTTTCTTGGAAGTTGTTTTCTTTCAGGGTCTGGAGTACATCATACTGGCCCCTCCTCACTTTCATGACTTGGGTTGAGAAGTTTGTAATGATTCTTATTGTTTTTCCCCTGAATGTCACACATTCCCAATGCGTTTAAGATTTGTTTCTTGACCACCGGGTTAGTCATCCTGATTATTATATGGTACAGAGATGTTCTTCTTTGACCTTGTCTTAGTGTTCTGAATGTCTCCTGTACATAGATGTCCATGTCTTTTTCTATGTTTGGGAAATTCTCTGATACCTTTTCTCTGAAGATATTTCCAATGATGCTGGTTTGTGCTTCTAAACCTTCTTCAATGCCTATTATTCATAAGTTATGTTGTTTCTTAATATCCTGCATTTCTTTGATGTTCCGGTCATGTTGTTGTATTGTCTTTTCTATGTTGTTCACTGTGTGGTCAGTTTTAAGTGAGCTATTTCCCAAGAGTGAGACATTATTTTCCATGTGGTCTAGTCTGCCGGAGGTAGTTTCTATTGAGTTTTTTAATTAATTTATTGTCTCCTTCATTTCAGTCAAAGCCTCCTTTTGGTGCTTACTTAGGGCCTCAATTGTTGTATTCATATGTTCTTTAATTTCCTGTACACTTTCTCTGACTTAATTTTTGAAGCCTTTGGTTACACTGAAAATCAAAATTCTGAATTCTCCTTCTGGCATTTTCTATAGCTGATTGTTGGTGATCTCCCTTGTTTTTAAGTTATATGATTTTATTCTTTCCTCATTGGTCTTCATTCTCATGTTTTCAGAATTATCAGGTTTGTATTTCTGTTGTCCTAGCATCCTCTTCCTCTTTGTATGAGAGTACTATTTCTATTTGTTATACCTTTATAATAAGGCCTAGTCTAGGGGTATACATTTGCCTCCATGAATCTGTCTCATACAATCAGACTTTTGAGTTTGTCCCCCAGAACCTCTTTAACAAGATATATTTCCTAATCAGTGTAGGCAAACAGGAGTCTCTGACTGTAGGCTGCTGTGCTCTCCAGGCTCAAACTCAACAGGGCCAGCAGCTATGATATTCTGTTCAGATCCTGTACCCTTCTGGTTGGTTTCAATTCCCCACAGACACCACTGCTGCTCTGCTAGTTGTGAACCCATGAAACTCTGCAGAGTGCTGACCTGTGGCCTCTCTGGTCTCTGAGACTAAGCTTAGCAGGGCCAGAAATTACTCTGTTCTGAGATTGTGGCCCAGCTGTCTGAGCTTTGATGGCCCAGCTAGCTGAGCTCCGATATCCTGGGGACACCACTGCTTATCTGCTGACTGTGATCATGTGGAGCCCTATCAGTCACTGGCATGTGTGCAGAGCAGGCACAAACTCTGATGTTAGAGAGTGTTGCATTCACAGCCTGTAGGTGCAATCATGTGAAACCTTGCTGGCCCCTGACCATCCTGCTTTCAAGGCACCAGCTCTTGCAGGGGGTAATTACACTGTTCTGAGCCTGGGGCATGGGTGGCTCAATTATTTAGCCTTAGGAACACCAGTACTGCTCTATGCAGCTGCGATTACATGACACCTTGTTGGCCTCTGGCTTTGGTGCTTGTGGTACCCAAACACAGCTGGGATCAAGTTTATAGCCTTCAGAGCCTGCAGCACAGTTGGGTGAGATATTTTACCCCACAGACACCACTGTGGAGATTTCTCGAGACCCTTTAGGTGCCTGGTGAACTGCTGACCCTAGGTCCTGCCTGCCTGAGTGTCCCTAGGGACCGTCTGCTAATTCAAGTTTCTGCTGTGTCTGACCGTAACCCTTACCCTACCTCCACAGGGATGATTTTTCAACTCACAGACCCTGTAGGTCTGTTCGTTACCATTGCAAATCCCTGTAGCTGTAGCTGTTCAGGCTATAGCTGTTCAGGTTCTCACTGGGTCTAATTGTAAACTCATAGCCTTGATGGGTGCTGCTGGGGTTTCTGTAGATAGGGAGGAGTTCAGCTGCAGCCACAGGAGTTTGCTGGACAATTTGGCTGGGTGTTCTGTAGATTCACAGTGGTCTTGACAAGGTGGAATGTAGCCACTGATGTCTCTGTAGGAAGGTCTTGTTGTTTCTTGGTCCAATTTGAGCTGCAGTTGCAGGAGTTCACTGGGTGGTTTGGCTGGGCTGTTGGTGAAATAGCAGTCTTGAGGTATTCAAGCATAGAGAGAAGAATGAAATTGCTTCTGAGGTTGGTTTTCTGCAATCACTGGCTCGACAAAATTCTGCTTTTTTCTTTGTTCGAGTTGGCCTTTGAGAGCAGCTGCTCTGGCAGCTTCCAGCCCCGATGCGGGCTCTCCAAGTTTGCACCTGTCTCTGCTCTTCCTTCATCAGATGAGACACTTGGAGGTATTTTTAGTCCTCTTCTCTCTGTGCTGTGTACAATTCCACCATGTTTAGATTTTCTTCTGTTTAGTTCTGACTGTTTTTTTTTTCCTTTTGTCAAGAGCAGTCTTCCTGCTGGTTGAGTTCCAAGTCTCGGAGCAACCAAAACTTGCTGTCTTCCTCTCTTCCACCATCTTTAATCCCCTGTGATTTTGTTTTTTAAACATTTTATTTTTCCGAATATTTATTTTATAATGAATGTATTTATATAATTAGGACCAATATATAATTTGTTTATATCTTTCCTTTTTCATTTTTTTGGTATCCAGTTATGAAAATACCTTTTACCTAACCATAACAACAAAAGAAAATAAGATAAATTAAGAAATTAGAAAGCATACAGTGGGAAAATTTATTTTATCTTAGTTGAGACACTTTGCTGGTTTCTTAATTGCTTAATTTTAAATGACAGCACAAACTTTATGCAACCTAATGGGTAATTCTGGGAACCCATTTTTTGGGTTTGGATAAATTATAAAATCCAGTAGTGTACCCTAAAAACAACTGAAGTATTTGTAAGCAAGTTCTAAATTATCACAGGTTTATATGTAGCAAGGGAAAAAAATCCATCAAACAGCTTGAGTCCTGGTCAACCATGAGAATAAGTCATCAGAAGTAGCTGGAAGACAGGCATGGAGGTCAGATTGGCACAACAGTGGCCCACTTTTCTTTTCAAAAGAAAACAAATCAAGATTTGAGTTGTTATTCACTAAGTTTGAGCATCTTTTCTAAATCGTTGTGTAGCCAATTATTTTTTCTTTTACTTTTTAGTTATTTCTGGGCTATTTTCCAGACAGAGGATACTTCTAAAATATTTAAGATTTAATTATCACAAGCACTGTCTTTCCTCTGAATATCAATGACTTTACGAGGAGATGAGGTTTCATAACAATTTTAGTTGCATTTATTTTCAGGGACTGATCTGATTATTTGGATAAAATGAAAATAAGATCAAAACAAAGAATAAGGATTCAATGTGCTTGTTCTGTATAAACCAAACACTAATCTTTATAAATTACTATGATGATATAGGGTAGAAAAAAATAAAATATCTATTTGTACAAACTTCACAGTCCAAAGGAACAAGATGTATACACATATAATTCTACAACTCTGGATAAAATCAGGTGGAAAGTTTTTGCAAAAGTAAAATTGACTGTAAATGCATGGATTTATTTTTGGCTTCCCTATTCTGTTTTATGGCAACTTTAAAGAATTTAATTATTAATTCTTACAGTTTTTGGTAGAATCCTTAGGGATTTCTATATATGAGATCATATGGTCTGAAACCTGAGAAAATTTTCTTTCTCCTTTTCCAATTTGGATAGCTTACATTTCTTTTCTTACCTAATTGATCTTTATAGCACTTCCAGTACTATGCTGAATTCTCATCTTATTCCTGATATTACAGGAGCTTTCAATTTTTGTGTATGAAATTAGGTATGGGCATTTAGTGCATGGCCTTTATTATATTGAAATCCATCTATACCTAATTTGTTGAATTTTTATCATGAAAGTAAGTTGAATTTTGTCAGATACCTTTTCTAAATCCATTGTGATAATCATAAGACTTTATCCTTTATTTTGTTAATGTGTTATGTTGCATTTAATGATTTGCATATGCTGAATCAGCCTTGCATCCCAGTCATAAATGCTACTTGATCATGGTATATGATTCTTCTAGCACATAATTAAATTTAGTTTGCTGAAAATATTTTTATAAGCCTTCTTGGTTGACAAAATAAGGGTCTTTGAGTCTGATCTAGATGAGAAAGCTTTACACCAAATATGCAACTGACTGTATTATGCTATTCAAAACATGCTCAGTTTCCTCCTGCTCTACCAGTGAAACAGAACACTGCCAGTTTGGTGGAAGTGACTCTATGATCCACAAGAAGCAGAAAGGAGGATCAATGGAGAAGCAGACATGGGGAATTTAGTTTTCAGCCTGTTACCAAGTGGAATCTTAGAAGATGATCAATAAGAATTGCTTATAGTTAATGTTAAAATTATAATTTGTTTCTTACTCCTTTTTGTTAAGATTATCACAATACCACCACCATAATCTGTAAAACTTCAATAATATGATAGTTATAGTTATATTTATATAAGAGAGAAAGTAATGAAATGGTTGATTCAAAATGAGTCCCTATGTGGGAAAGGAGAGCCTGTTTTAGAGATGCTGAAACAATTCTTAAGGTATAGAAAGTTGCAGAAAAGCAGACTGTAGTCACCCAGGAGGTAGATTTGGGCAAGCCCATTTTTGTCCCAGGAAAGAGAGGAAGGAGATAATTAATGATCTTGGAGGTGAGGAATAAATCCTACTATTAAATGAGGCAAGGTTTAAGCCTTTTGTTTCTTTCCTCTTACTTTTTTTAGGTGACAACAATTTGGATGATAAATATAAGAAACTGAATATTCAAATGGACAATGGTCAGACCACTTATAAATACAGAACTCTGACCCACAACTGGAAGAAACCTGTCCTGGAAATCAAGTTCTTTATCTATAATAGAAACCATGAAGCCATCCTGCTATCAGTCAGACTTGTAGGGAGCCAGATTATTATGTCTAATAAAAATCCAGAAGCTGGAACTTGTATAACAATCAGTTCCAAATGGCCAGGACTTGTCTGATAGCTAAAAGCTTTTCTAATTTCTGTTCCTGTGTCCAATTTTGGGCCAACTAAAGAAAGACCAATGTATACCCTAACCAGGCCCACAGGAAGCCTCACTTCTAGTTAACCTGCCTACAGCTTCTCTGAGCCAGCAGACTCCAATCAGGACACACCTGAAGACTTTCCTTTTTTCACTATGGAGCTATCCCACTCCTCTGCTCTGCCAAACACACGTGATGGTGCCTGACTCCCTTGCTATAGCAGGCTCAGGATAAAAAAACTTAGCTTTTGTCATTGGTTGGTCTTTGCTTATTTCCACAAATGTAATATTTTGTTTGAAGAATGAAGAATATATATATATATATATATATATATATATATATATTCCAACATTTCTATGATAAAGAGGAAAACCCTGATTTTGAAATGTATAATTGATTCAACTTAGACCAGTGATTCTCAACTTCCTGCACATTAAAGTCACCTGGAGATTTTGAGAACATCTGATGTCCAGGGCCCTACCTCTGTAGAACGTAGGGAAAAGCTAGCCATAAAGACGTATTTTAAAACCTTCCTAGAAAATTCCAGTGGGCCACAAATATACAAAATCTTTTTCTTGAAGGTGTTAAAAATTGTGTGAATGCAGGAAACAGAACTCCTTATCTGTTTTCCACTTTCATTTGGTATTTCAAATCTTTTATTTCAATGTGAAAAACAAAGAAAGGTAGTCCAAAATATATAAAAACATTCCTCTTGGGTAGAAATTCTAAGAGACTTCACTCATCTCATAAATAAGACAAAGGGAAGCAAAGCAATGACTCTGGGTCGTCAAAAGCGTAGTGCTTACTCATACAAGAGTCTTTGGTAGCGTTCTTATTTTACACAAACTTTTCATAGGTTTGGAAATCTGGTTTTCAGATTTACAGATTTTTCAGGTTTATGAAAAGTGTTCTGAAGCTTCAGGCCATGCCAATTTTTCATGATTGCCCTGAAAAATTATAACCAAGAACAATGGAGAAAATGGGAAACCCACAAAAGCCACACAATATAGGACCTGCACGTGTGTGTGTGTGTGTGTGTGTGTGTGTGTGTGTGTGTGTGTGGTACTTGGGACCGTTATGCCTCTAACCTATATCCCCAGCCCTATTTTATTCTTTATTTTGAAACAGGATCTTGCCTAGTCCCACCTGCTGGCTTATATCTGTAATTCTCCTGTCTCTGCCTCCTAAGGCTAGCATTACAGATGTGCACCACCAAGCCTGACTCCTGCATGTCTTCTTATGCCACACACTTCAGTAGACCCTGAGGTCACAAAACAATCAGGGATCCTATTTCTGAAAAGGAAAAAAATGCTTAAATAATTGAAATGCATAGCTCTTGTAGTTTGGTTAAAAACAGCAATTCCTGTTATACAGACAACTGGATAGTTCGTGTCACATTCCTTGAGATTTGGACAGCAGAAATATTTTGAAGTTTACTAATACTGTGTTAAGTTTAGAATTATTATTATTATTATTATTATTATTATTGGTACTGGGGATTGAACCCAGGGGCATTCTACCTTTGAGCTACACCCCCAGCCCTTTTTATTTTGAGATAAGGTTTTGCTAAGTTATCTCATGCTGGCCTCAAACCGGGGATCCTCCTGTCTCAGCCTCCCAAGAACAGAGATTACAGGCATGTGCCACCACACCCAGGTTAGAATAAAATGAGAAAAAAAGTATCAGCTTTTGTTCCAAAGAACAATATAGCAGTCAAAGTTATGAACTTTGCTCCATATCTTCAGCAAAAGCCACTTTTTCTAAATGTTTTTCCCCTAGAATTTTACCTAAAGTGGGTGCTTGTGATTCACAGGAAGTTAAGGAATCCTTAGATGTGATCGTCTTACCTCTATTATTTAAATGAAATTCTCAAAGCCACGCCACAACTGAAGTCAATGTTCAGTTTGGAGAAAAAGTCCTCTATTGAGCCTTGGGTTCCTGTCAGTTCTAATCTTTACAGATTGGGGCTAAACTAATAAAACACCGCCCTTCAAGGGTGATCCTCTGGATGACACATAGGCAGATACCTACACGATGTCTATCCATTTAATATTTAATGTTCTTTTCCTGCATATGCTTTAATGAACACTTAGCATATTGCCTATACTACTGATTAAAATAAGACAGCACCTTCAATCATAATGAATGTAACAAAAATAAGGATTTTAGTGAGAGTCACAATAAACTTGGAAAATTATAAATGATTACTAGGTGATGCTACAATTTGAAATATTGAAAAGATTTGTGTGCTAGCTCTTTCCTTTTTTTTTTTTTTGGTATTAGGGATTGAAGCCAGGGGCACTCTACCTTCAAGTTACACCCCGAGCCCTTTTTATTTTTTATTTTGAAACAGGGTCTTAATAAACTTCTGAACCTGGCCTTGAACCTGTGATCCTCCTGTCTCAGCCTCCCAAGTACTGGAATTACAAGCGTGCGCCACCACGCCCAGCTTATTTGTATCATTTAAGTGACAGTCAAAAGGATAATTTAAAGTAGGCTGAGGGACACCTACTACTCTCAGCTCAAGAGTCTGGCTCTGAGGTCAACACCTGGTGTGTCTTCATGCCTGGTCATAGCTGGGAACAGAGGCTTTCCCTGGCAGGACTCACGAGGAAAGCTGCCCTCCCACACCAGACCTGCAGCCTGGCCAGTGCCTGTGATCTCTCAAGGCGGCTGCACTCACGGTCTCCAGCCTTTCTGGCTGCTCATGCTCTTTGCACATTTACATCTCTAGTTACAAAGCCTTCCTTCCTTCCTTCCTTCCTTCCTTCCTTCCTTCCTTCTTTCTTCTTTCTTTTCTTCTTTCCTTTTGTAACCAGGGCCTGCTTTCAACCCTGGCAGCTAAAAGATGACCTGTTTCAAAGCTGACATTTTTCCTCTTTTGTCTCCCCCTTTACTTCATCCCCTGTTGACAAATAACATATTCTTATCCATTTACTGACAGAAAGGGACCTGGCATCTGTGGATATGAACTTACTCAAGGAAGACTTAGACATGAACTGTGTCCCTTCTAATAAGCATGACAACATAACCCTGGCCTGTGGCTCTGAATAAGAACTGACTCAAGGAAGACTTAAACATGAATTGTGTCCCTTTTGATAAGACACCAGTGTGGCCCTGGTCTGCAGATTTGAATTAGAACTGACACAAAGAAGACTTCAACATGAATCACATCCCTTCAGATAAGACACTACATGACCCTGAAGAGCTAACTCTTAAAAGTGACTTGATTCTTTTGTTCAGGGAGAATCCAGGGCTTGTTCCTGCACACTTAAGTTCACTGGTTTCTCCGATTTACTAGCAAATGAATAAATGTCTTTTTTCTTCTTCCCAGAGACTTGTCCCAATTATTTGATTTGGCAAATTGGGGCAGGTACCGGGATTTGGTAACACCTTCTTTCTTTACTTTTTTCCTTTTTGTGGTACTGGGGATTGAACCCAGGGGCATTCTACCACTGAGCTACAGCCAAGCTCTGTTTTATTTTTTTATTTTATACAGGGTCTCACTAAGTGGCTGAGGCTGGCCTGGAACATGATCTCCTCCTTTCTCAGCCTCTTGCATACTGCGACTACAGGCTTGCACCATTGTGCTCTGCTCCTGTGTTTCTTTATCTAAGGCAAAGGTCCTCTTCAGTTGCCTCTCTGGTGGTCTCCTTAATGGTGATGGTGGTGTGTGGGAGGGGTACCTTAAAGACAGTTTGCTATTGCTAGCCCTTTCCCACTCTCTGCCCCAACTTGAGTCCATATGATTGGTCCAGCCTTTTGGTGGCGGTTCCCTCCAAAGAGAGAAGACTCTACGTCTGAGCTCCTTTACCTGATACCCCGAAGGTCCTGTTCCTCCAGAGAACACAGAGCAGGGGGAGCCTGTGCTTTCTCTGGTGTTAGCCCTTAGTTCATGCCATAGTAGTAAGGGATTAAAGGCTTAGCTATTTCCTTGTTGACTTGTTGCTTTAATCAGCTATTCCCACACTGGACAGCTCAGCAATCTCTTTCTCCCAGCTGAACTGTCCTCCTGACACTACCCACATTAGTTTCAGCCTGAAATTAAATCCAGTTCCTAATGAAGGCTCATAACAAAATATTTCTGTACTATTGGTATACTTTGGTAATTTGGCTTTGCTGCTATGTATTTTCACAGGTTTAGGGGAGCATGTTTTATTACAATCCACAATGCTTGAAGAGTGTGACTAACTGAATGCTGGAAATCTAGGCCTTCTTTATCCTTCACAGGATGGCCTTGTTTTTCTCTTCTGTGAATCCCTCTACCACATCTGCAGTGTGTCAATTCGATGCTGTCCCCTAGCAAGTCACGACCCTGCGCTGTCACTCTGTATCATGCCTGGCACCACACAGCCTAGCCTCTCACTTGTATGTTTCAGTTCCGACAAGAACTCTCCTCCATCTGTTCTCTTCTCCCACTTCAGGCCAGTTAGGCCTGTTGTTGTAACAGGTTACTATTAACAAGCCACGTAAGAGAGTCTGGTAGGTAGTTTTATTTCAGAAAAGGTTACACACATTTCTGGAGACAGATAGTCCATATCCTCCTAAAATTGAATCTGTCCCTTCCCGGGAAAGACTCCAGGACAATTCATGTATGATAACTATTCCAGATTGACAAAAAGCTGTTTGGTGCTAGGGAACTCATTCACAGGGCTACCAGTTCATACTACAAAGGCTAAGCAATGTAGGTAGGAACCCGAAACTGATTACATGCAAAAACAAAACTAAAATATTGAGATGCTGGTGATGAAGGTGTTTTTGGCAGTGAAGACAGCTAATTTCTTCTGATAGGGTTGTTTTCAAACCACAAAAACAGATTCACAAGTGGTGGTATAAAGCAAAACACTAAGCCGAAATAAAGAAAAAAAAGCAGCTTGTTTGCTTAGGAAGAAATTTTTCAGAACAAGATAAGGCAGAGAAAAGGCTCTGAAATCTCCGGAACCCGAGGCTTGCTGATGGTTGTTTTTGCAGTCCCTGAGAGTACATATGTAAAGGGCATCGCCACCCAGGGCTGAGTCTTTATTCTTGGGGTGAGTGAGCCATGCAACAGATCTAGTATAGCACAATCTTTTGCCAAAGCAAGCAAGGTTTTGCTCCTTGCTGTTACGTTACTAACACTCCACCCAGTGGCTCTTACTGCCTCCAGGAGTGTAGATCAGCCTAGAACAAAGAGGACATCACAATTTCTAAATGATATTTTATATAGTACAGTAGAAAGAAAAATAAAATTCAGGACAATTTTTTAATAATAAGAGCCTGGCTTTAAGAAAGTATTTTTTGATTTTCTCACAATGTGGCTTTACATATTATGAGAAAATACTAAAGGAGTTATAGTTTTAATTGAGGAAGAAACTGTGGAGAAAGAAGATCAGTTTTCCAGCCTCAGGCAAGGCAGTGAGGACTTAGGAACCTCTTTGAGGTTCTGAAGAGAGAGGTGATCAGAAAGGATTGGGAGAGAAGAAGCAATTTGGCAAGTTATATCAGTGTTGCATATTTGTTATGTGTTGTTAAAAACCCTGGCTGGAAATAGAATAGAAAATTTTAAATGGGATTGTGAAAACAAACTTTTCCATTATCAATATAAATAGTACCTCATAGGTTAATTTGAATTCTATTAGAGCAACCCAAAACAAGTTCCCCAAGTACATCTGACTCTATGGCTATATTTATTTATATTTAAATCCAAATAACTTGGTTATATTTAATATGTAATTTAATTATGTGCTGGTATATAATTATATATGCTATGGTTATATAAATATGTAATCAATTACATATTATAATATTACATACATTTTCATATATTTAATCCCCTATTAGTGTGTTTTCATTTTGAATGAGAAAAACAAGAAAATAATTTAGCAAACTTGTGTCTAATGTCCAAAATAAATCTATATAGTGAAAGCTTTCCAAGGACAGCTACATGTATCAGTTTTGTATGGCTGCTATAACAAAGTACCTCAAACTTAGTTTCTTGAAACAACACAATTTCTTATCGTACAGTTCTGATGGTTAGAAGCCCTAAAATCAAGGTGTCAACAGGGCTGTGTTCCTTCCAGTGGTTACCGGGGAGAATCTGTTTCCTTACCTTCTCCAGGAGCTGGAAGTGGCCTGCATCCCTTGGTTTATGGCCCTTTTCTTCATCTTCCAGGCCAGCACCTGAGCATCTTTAGAACCTTCTTTTACTGTCTTATCTCTGCTCTCAGGATCATGACTCCTTTGAATGGACCCTCCTGGCCTCTCCTCATAAGAACTCTCCTGATGACACTGGCCTCATGTACATAATCCAGGATAAGCTTTTAATATCAAGATTTTGTTTTTGTTTTTGTTTGTAGTACTTGGGATTAAACCCAAGGGCATTCTGCCTCTGAACTATACCCTAGCTCTATTTTTTTTACTGATTTTCTTTTTTATTTTGAAACAGGGTCTCACTAAATTGCTGAGGCTGGCCGTGAACCTGTGATCCTCCTGTTTTAGTCTCCCAAGTATTAGGATTACAGGCATGCACCAACACACCTGAAGAAATACCAAGATTTTAAAGTCTATAAAACCCCTTTTCCAATGTAAAGTAACATGTTCAAAGGTTCTAGTAGTAATATGTGGACATCTTTGGGGGGTGCTGTTATTGTGTTACCATAGAACGCTTGAGAGCATAGTAGGTGGTCTTCATTAAACCAGAACTTAGTGGATAGATTCAGCATTTTCAAAAGCCTCTGTCCTCATAGGGAACATGAGATTTTTGGAACCTCTGCTTATTTCTAATTTAATTCCTATGCCAGTTTCAGGTCTTCTTATAAAACAGGTTGGACAAAAAGTGAGTTAATTGGCTAAGGCTGGTAATCATTGTGAAGCTATTTTATGCCATGACAAACAAATAGATTATGCTAAGTAATTTAATTAATGTGGAGAAATCTTTCAAGTGCAGAGCTATTTTATGACAGCATCATATTATTGATGTACTACAATCATTTGCCAGTCACCTCATTTGAAAGCAGAAAAGGAAAAAGCAAAGCAATCTCCAAACTTCATTAAATATATAGTTTCCTCTAAATTAAATCACACTGAGTAAATTATAGGCCTTTTCACATAAGATATTACTTAAAGACATATTACAGATATTTTCATGACAACTCATTAGATAGGATTTATGTTTTTATAAATTTATTAAATCTCTCGATAACCTGTCTTTTTTTTGTGAAGGTTTAAAGTAGAATGTATGTTCAAGTTCACACATGATGGTCCTATTAATGCTGTCACGTTTAACTCTTAGAAGTGTGCTGGTTTGATGATAAATTAAATGACCACCCCACCATTAATCCTTCCTATATTAAAACATAATTCCAAGATGGTTCTCTATGTTGTCTACCTTTTCTACTTTCAGTATATGTTGGGAATAAAAAGGGGGAAAATGTGCAAATGCCTCCAGGTTAAAAGGGGATGTCTTAGAGCAACGGATGTTGTGATGGACACAAGAGGTGAAGGGCAAATGGGAGCCTGATACAGGGGTAGAATGGTAGCGTGGGCTGTTTGCTGCATAATGGGAGAGGGTTGGGAGAGAGGAGCAGCAGTCGACATTACTGTAGGTCTTCTCAAATATAAACATTAGTAAAGAAAAGAACTACCAGACATCTGAGAAACACCAAAGCCCAAAGAAATTGAAAAGAAGCAAGCTATTGTACCCAAGGGAACAGATGACAGAGCAAGAAGCAAACCAATGAAATTAGTGATTTCAAAAAGATGAGAAAAGGTGTTTAATCAATGGAATATTAGCAGGGAGCATTTTTCACCCCAAACATACATGAACAAACTTCCTGGGGACCTTGAACCTAAAAAATGGAATAATTTCATGAAAACAGTCAATAGCACTGAACAAATTTGACAAAAACAAATTTGTATGTAGCTATTTTCTCTCAGTACATCAGACAGGAATTGTGCAAAGAAAAGTGTAATATAGAAACTGAATAGGAAAGATAAAGTAGAATTTGAAGTGAGAAAAAGCTATAATAGTAATTACTGATTTAAGAAAGCTAACTATTTCACAAAAGACTAATAGTCTGAATATATAAAGAACATTAAACACCAAATAACAGAAAGACAAATAATACAATTTTTAAAATTAGCAAAATATATGAATATACATTTTTCAAAAGAGGAAATTCAAATGGTCATTTATTTAAAAATGCTCACCTTGATTAACTGTCAAGAAAATGCAAGTCAAAGTCACAATAAAGTATCATCTCAAATTGCTTGTTATCAGAAAGATAAAAAATGACAAATGCTGATTAAGATGTGGGCAAAAGGGAACTCTCATACACTACTTGTGGGAATGTAAATTAGTATAGCCATCATGAAATATAGTTTAGAGGTTCCTCAGGAAACTAAAAATAGATGTACTATATCATCCAGATACCCAATTCTAGGCATATATCCAAAGCAAATGATGTCAGCATATCAAAGAGATACCTGCACACCCATGTTGCTGCACTGTTCACAATATCTAAGATATGAAATCAACCTAGATGTTCAGCAATGAATGAATATAGAAAATGTGGTGTATACACACAATGGAATAGTATTCAGCCATGAAAAGAATGACATTCTATCATTTACAGCAAAATGGTTGAAACTAGAGGATATTATGTTTAGTGAAGTGAGACAGACACAGAAAGACCAATACCACATGTTATCTCTCACATGTGTTAAAAAAAAGTCAATTGAAATGTATGATACTGGTTACTAGAGGCTGGGGGTGGTGGGAGGCAGAGGGAATAGTGGGAGGCTGGGTAACTGGTGCCCAAGCACAGTTAGAAAGGAGTAATAAGTTCTATTGTTCGAAAAAAAGAGGTGACTAGAATTCACAATAACCTAGAATATATTTTATGAATAACTAGAAGAGAGGAACTTTAAGGCTCTAAACACAAAGTAATGAAAAGGAGATGAAAACAATAATTATCATGTTTTAATCAGTGCATACTATCTATTACACTGTTCCCCAAGGATATGCACAATTGTTATGAGTTGCTCGAAAGTTTTAAAAATGTTTTTGAGAGGATAGAAATGTTAACTATCCTGATTCAATCACAACACACTATGTATATATATATTATGTATATTATCACACTGTAACCCATAAATCTGTAGAATGATAATAAAGCCGGGCATAGTGACACATGTCTGTAATCCCAGTACTTGAGAAGCTGAGACAGGAGGATAGTAGATTCGAGGCTAGCCTCAGCAAAGTAGTGAGATCTTCAGCAGCTTAGCATGACCCTGTTTCAAAATAAAAAAATAAAACAAAAATGGAAGGGGTGTAGCTTGGAGGTGGAATACCCCCTGGGTTCAATCCCCAGTACCAAAAAAAGGAGAGAATTAATTTACAACACTACTGCTTTTAAATTATTGATTGTATATTCAGATGTTTTGTTAAACTGTTTTTCTTTGATTCTTGTTTATTAATTTACCCATTTTTTCTTCTGGTTTTTCTATATAAACAATATTAGAATCTGCATGTAACCAAACAAAAACTCTCCACCTCTGATTCTTTACCTTTACTTTCTCATGGCTGTAAGAAGATGTTCACAATACCTCATTGTGACAAAAATATTGGAAATAGTCTCTACTGCATCAGGCAAGGAATAAATTGATTAAAGTATGTTGGAACGCTGTGTGGTAGTTAAAAAATAATCTGATTTATAAATTTCAAAAGGAATGAATTTTTAAAAATAATGTCTGAGAATAAAGTTGCCAAAAGAGACTTGAGATAGAATTCATTTTAATGTAACATCTCAGAGTGAAGATTAAATATTACTATTCATGGTTCACGGATTTTACGCATATAAAGAAACTATAAAGAAATGGGTTAGAGACATTCACCTTAGGCAGATTAAAGTGAGAGTTAGAACAGGGAGATAGGACTGGGAATGGGGATAAAATAAAAAATAAAATGTGGGGTGTTATTCAGACCAGTGGAAAAAAATTATGTCACCAACAAAGGAATATTGATGAAAACAATGCAATTCTTTCCACCTTAAGCCGGGAGATTAAAAAAAAAAACTCACCAAATTTAAACCTAACAAAATTAAAAATAAAAATAAATAAATAAAAATAAGGAGGCAGAGTAAAGAAAATAAGAAAGCCAATTTTATATTGACTGTCTTTTCTAGCAAAGAATGAGGAGTAATGTGTGATTTCCAACCTTTGATTTTTCAAAAAGTGGCTACATTAGGCCCTCTTTAGATTAAATTCTAAGAAATGCTTCTGCATAGTATGTTGGGCAGTATTGTGGGGATAAAAGGATGGTTTCTTATTAACACCTTCAAAGCTTCAAGAACTGGAATTCAAAATGCTGGCTCTTAAAGCACCACCTGACAATAATCAAAGTCTTTACCACGAAGGAGAAATCAGTGGTGGCTGATATCTGAGCAACTGCGAACAGTTGCTCAAGTTGTTCATTGCACCTTGCTGAGGGCTACCTGTGCGCCGCTAATCAAAAAGAAAGTTGTGGACATTATATTTATGAATTTAGAGAAAGCACCCAAATGTCATAGAATTACCTGAAACTAACAGAAGAAAAGGTCTCAGGAGGATGGCTGAAACTTAAATCCAATAGCTAAAGTAAGGTTGATCTCCAAGAACTGGAGGAGGGTTGTTGAAATGTGAAGTCCTGCCATAGAACAAGCTTTATTTCAGATCTAAAACACATGTCATATGCAATAAAATTGTTTTCATGTATATTTTTTAATTCTGATTTTTTAAAAATGTATTCATTCATTTGTTTAAGATTACAAGAAAAAAATATAGTCATTCCAGGAGGGGTTGGCCACATTCGTCATGTTCAGTGTTAGAGCTATCAATGTTCTACAGCCTGTAGAGTTTGCTTCCAATTTAACTTCTGTCCTTCAAATTGCTTTGTATTCACTGGCTGGTGTGATGATTTCTAGGGATTCGAATGCCAGGATCGATTAAGTCACTGCCAAAGCTTTACTCATGGACAATCTGGACTGGGACAGTTGTTTCCCTACCGGTTACTCCTCGTACTAGAGACAAAAATACAGGAGGAAAACAAGAGATCTTTCTGCTAAGTACTTAGGATCAAGTGCAGCCTCTGGAACCAAACTTTCTCCAGAGGCCTCGGTGCCAGTTTCTGACCTGGGTGAAATTTCCCTGATGGTTAGAATTAGGGAAAGAGATTGAAAGACTCTGTGACACAGGGTGTATATGAAGCTCACTCTGTAGACCACCGCTTCAGATTCATAGGAATGAGCTTATTAAATATTGAGATTCCTGAGCCTTCCTTAAAACCATCCAAACTCTGAAGTAGACATACATTTTAACAGATTCCTCACAATTTAGAATCCGGGAGGATTTTAATTCAGTATTCTTAATAATTATTTATTATCAAGATGAATTCCATTGAATGATTTAGAAGTCCTTGATTATTTACTCTAAATGTTTACTCAAAACACAGGTTCTCAAGCCAGGTGTGGTGACACACACTTGTAATCCCAGTACTTAGGAGGCTGAGACAGGAGTATCCTAGGTTTGAGGATAGCCTCCACAATGTAGTGAGACTCTCAGCAACTTAGTGAGACCCTGTTTCAAAACAAAAGATTAAATAAAAGGGCTGTGGGTGTAGCTCAGAGGGAGAATACCCCCTGGGTTCAATCACCAGTATCACACACAAATAAATAAATAAATAAATAAATAAATAAATAATAAATGTCCTCATATTATAAAGGTCCTTCCTGAGTGAAAGGGATTTAAGAAATGAAATGATCTGTGGAGAATAAAATTGTGTTTGGTGGCAGTCCTGTCTTTATGTACAAATCTAGGCACACATGTAGAAATGTGTAACATTGAGGAAAGAGCATATGTTCAGGGTCCTACAGGCATATGGTCAAATCTAATCACCAGTGTTTTCTAGGTGTGTTATAGTAGACATGTTAGCTAACATCTCTATATCTTAAATTCTTTATATACCCAAAGTAAGTAATAGCATGCAACTTGTAGAGATTTTTTAAATTATAATTATTAATGCATATTACTGTTACAAGTGAATGGGTTTCACTGTGACATTTCCATACATGCATATATCACACTTTGATTGCATCCTCCCTCCCTACCACCCTCTTACCCTTCCCTCTCTATCTCCTTCCCTCCCAGTTCCTTTACTTAGCAGCCCCTATAGAATTGTTTTGAAGATTAGTCCTAGCATATTAAAATAAATGGCACATAATATGCACTGAACATTTAAACTTTAATTTTGTGTGTGTATGTGTGGTACTGGGGATCCAACCCACACACGTTTTGCCTCTGGGCTACACCCCAAACCCCATTTTATTTGAAACAGGGTCTGGCTAAGTTGCAAGGGCTGGCTCGAACCTGTGATTCTCCTGTCTTAGCCTTTCAAGTACTGAGATTACAGGCATGTGTCAACATGCCTGGCCTAAGTTTTAACTCTTTTGTGTGTACATGGTTCTGGAGATTGAACCCAGGGTCATTCTACCTCCTAGCTACCCCCAGCCCTTTTTATTTTATATTTTGTTTTGAAACAGGGTTTCTGAGCATCTCATTACATTGCTGAGGCTATCCTCGAACCTCTGATCTTCTGTCTCAGCCTCCCAAGTACTGGGATTACAGGCATGCACCACCAAGCCTAGTTAAATTTAACTTTCTGATAATTGGTTATTTCTTGATATTTTATAACCCCCATTTGGGAAACATGGGTCTGAATCAGACATATGGTACAATATTTGAAATTGTGACTATGTCAGAAATCTTGGTTATGTAGTTACTCCATACTTAGTAGTGAAATCAAATGATATTTCAAATAATTCTGAAAAATAGCTACTATGCTAATAATGTCTGAGCAAGAATTCTTCGAAAGATTTAATTGTGGATTTATTGTTGGAGATAGATTGCTTAATGAAGTAGAATATTGTTCCATGTATGTAAGAGTCCATTGGGCAGAGCAGATAGAAAAGAGGAGGTGTGGATCGTAGTATCTGGCCCTGTCTCCTCACCTGAGATGATATTGTCTTCAGAAGAGGCAACAGTTCTTTCTCTGGTATTGAAGTCTGGAGCTTAGGGAATATTCCTGGAGAGCCCTAAACCATGGGAGGTTCTTTGGTCTACCGGCATAAGTAAAAAATCCTCACATGGAAATCCTGAAATCCTGTCCTAGCATTAGAAGACGAAATCCTAAGGGTGAAGCTCCCATGAGGAGGACTAGAGCCCAAATGAGGGAAAACCCTCACCCTGTGAGGACACAGAAGGAAGGCTGTGAGCCAGACAGTGCATCTGTTGGTGCTTTGATCTTGAACTTGCTAGAACTGTGACATATAGCAGTCTCTTGTTTATAAGCCACATAGTCTATGAGTGTTTAGACTTTCCCATAAGCCATGCTGGAATTTTTTATTAGTCTATATCCTAATAAGTTGTTTTAGTATATTTCTATATTTTTATTTTGTTATTTTACCTTTTAAGGTTCTAGTACTTTAAAAAGTCTGTTTAAGCTGGGCGTGGTGGCATATGCTTGTAATCCCAGTACTTGGGAGGCTGAGACAGGAAGATTGCATGATCGAGGTCAGTCTCAGCTACTTAGTGAGGCCCTCCGCAACTTAGTGAGACCCTGTTTCAAAATAAAGAATAAAAAATAGGGCTGGGGGTGTAGCTCGGAGGTAGAATGCCCCTGGGTTCAATTCCCAGTACCCCCCCACACACACACAAAGTCTGCTTAAATTTAAATGCTTTTTTATGGTACTGGGAATTGAACACTCTACAGAGCTGTCCCCCCAGCACTTCTTATTTTTTATTTTGAAACAGGGCCTTATTATGTTACCAATCACTGGCCTCAATCCTGCAATCCTCCTGTCTCAGCTTCCCAAAGTATTGAGATTATCGGTGTGTGCCTGATTAACCTCACTCTGTGTGTGTGTGTGTGTGTGTGTGTGTGTGTGTGTGTGTGTGTGTGTTTTACTGGGGGTTGATCCCAGGAGCACTCTACTACTGATTTACACCCTCAGCCATTTTTATTTTTCATTTTGAGACAGGGTGCCACCAAGTTGCCCAAGCTGTTCTCAAACTTGGGGATCTTCTTATATCAGCCTCTCAGTACTAAGATTACAGGCATGTATCACCACAGTCAGTAAATTTAAGTGCCTATAAATAATTTTATTAAAAAAAATATGCCTCTATTTTCTCTTTTCGATCCCTTTAAATTGTACTACCTTTTTCTTAGCAGTAGGAAATTATTTTAGCTAATTTATATTTTAAAATTTTTGTTTCAACTCAGCTTCTTTGTACTTTATTTTTCTTATAAACATTGACTTTTATTTATTTTTTCATTTTTGTTAAATAATAAGTTCAGTTTAGCTCTATGAGATAAAACATGAATGAAGTAAGATGGTTGCTCTGTATTTTTTCCTCTGATTATTCTTTCCATATCTTTCCAATCCCAGGTAGTTGTGACTCAAAGGTAAAGCACTGACTTCTAAATAACTAAAAGTGATGATGCATCAGGGCACCCTGGTCAAAGTGTTTTCAGGACTCACGATAGGACCAGCCAAAAGACCCCCCTAGAGATGCGGTAAGAAGTTCCTAAATTCTCACATATTATAACATTTAGTCATTTTGCTCAAAAGCTTAGGATGTGAAGTCCAAAGTCTCTGAGTCATAGAATCACTCATTATTTAATACCTGAAGACACTACTGCACAATGAACCAAAGAGGCTCTTAGCTCAGCACTACACCCTGACCTGCTTCCCTGAGCTTATACACAAAATCATCCCCACCACCAATCCCTGGCAATCTCATCTTCCACACAGCATTTCTTAAATCACCTTTTTCTTAGGTACATGAGGCATGCAATCTGATATAATTGATGATAATTAATACTGATGCAAATGCAAAAATGAAATGTAATTATATTAAAAACTAAAATTATGTTAAGGCATTCTGAAACTTTTCTACTTTGCAAAACTAAAGTTGTCTTACAACAAATTTAAATTCCAACTTTATTTAAACTGGACTAAAACATGTAGACAATGACAGTGAGCTCTATTTGTTCCATCCAAACTGACTGAATATGCCTAGACAGACATTATTAAATACATAAAATCTCTATAGTCCATTTTATATAATTCCCCACACATATGTGGGAGTCATCTCATGCTTTTCAATATTATGTAATTGGTTTATTAAAATATATTGCTCAAACACAATTACTACCATAATTCTAGCTAATTTTAAATTCCTTTATTTATTTTGATAGGCTACATTTATGTGGGGCAAATAGGAAATTATTGCCACATTTTCAGATACTCTTTCAGACATTATTTCAGCCTCTTTGTTATTACCCAGTACATTAAGTATACAGAGATTTTTTTTGTTTTCCTTCTAAAAAAGATTCGTATTGCTTTGCCTCTTTCTGCACTTGCGGTTTTTATTGTGTATTTGAAGAACACTAGTAGTAACCTGCATGGAGAGTTAATTAATCAAGCTTTGTGCAGTAAACTACAAGGTCATATTTTTGGATGTTGAATAGTCACAAAAATATGCTAATGGTTTGTAATTGCATATCGCCTCATGCTACACTTCAGTCTCTTAAATGAGGAAATATCACTCTAAGAGAGTTTCATATTCTAGAAGGGCCATTTCTTCTTAAAAGGAAGTTTGATGCACAAGTTTTTCTTCCAAAAAGATTTCACCAGAAAATATAGTATACTGAGATGGGCAAAATACAGCTTTTTGCTCTCTCTATATACATCATTAATGTCAGCTGTTTAAAAATGGATGTCTCTGAGCCAGTTTCCTGCATGTTTTATGGCTGCAAAAGTGTTTAGTGTGGATATAAGTCAGAGTATGATTTGTTCCTGACACCAGATGCTGCCTGTGACGTTATGGGGGAAGAGTAATGAGGGAAGCTGCTGCATGGATTCTGTTCATTAGGGTTTCCTTTTGAATCAGGTCACAGTTGTGGCGTTCTGAGTAGGCAGTGCCACTCTTACTGATCCAGGGGTTAGCATGCTTGACGGACAGTGAGCATTCCACGTCAACCTTCTTTGGGCTGATGAGGAATTTACAGTTTGCTAACGCAGCATTTGATTTGATATTAGAATATGAGAAAGTCAGAAATGTTTACTGAGTAATTTAGTCTTTGAGATTAATTCAATAAAAGAGCTCTGAAGTTTTCTTGTCAATTCACTTATTTATCAAAAACAGGAAGAACTGATACATCGAAAAGTGAACACATTCAACTTCTTGAGTTTGAAGACTTCTCTTAAAATAACTGCTAACATTGGAACCCAGGAGACTTCTGATTGGAGAAGCGGTGAAACAGGATGAAAGGAGAAGGTGTGGGGTCAAACACAAGAGCTGGTGGGGATTTAAGGAGAGGGAGAGTTTATGGGGAGAAATTTGCATATAGCTAAGAAGAGTTATTTCTTCTGGGCACACCTCAGTGAAGTCTGAGCTCTTTGATCAACATCTTAAGACTCAGGTGGCTCATTAGCAGGGTGGGTCCAGAGCGCCTGGAAGCACTGACGGGTCCCTTCAGTTTCCGTCTTCCTGAGTAGGAACAGTCAAATACTGTCATCAGGTCAAGTCCATGTTCTTCACCAAAAAATGGTTTGCATTGCCATTTTCCCATGGGTTGAGCTAAATAGCTTACCAAAATATATTTGTCCACACATGCCCATACTTCCTTTATTTTTTGTTTCTGCCATTGTTGCCTTTTAGATTCATTAATGTTGCCATAAACCTATTCTCTACTCCTTTAAACTGAGTAATAAACTTTATTTAAAAAGATACTAGCCAGGCGTGGTGGCAAATGCCTATAATCTCAGTACTTGGGAGGCTGAGACAGGAGGATCATCGCAGTTTCAAGGCCAGCCTCAGCAACTTAGCAAGACACTCAGTAACTTAGTGAGACCTTGTTTTAAACTAAACAATAAAATAGAGCTGAGAGTGTATCTCAGAGGTGAAGTGGCCCTGTGTTCAATCCCCAGTACCACACAAAAAGTAAATAAGTAAATAAATAAAATATAAAAAGATACTATTCACAGAAATTAAGTCAAAATTGATAGTACATCTAAACATGAGGGATAAAACCATAAAACTCTTAGAAAATATATGAATAAATCTTTGTTACAATACATTAGGTAATGATATTTTTTAGAGATAGCAACAAAATCACAAGTAGAAAAGGGATAACGAGTAAATTAGACTATCTAAATTACAAATTTATTAGGACATATGTTAGGAATGATAGAATGGATGTTCCTCAAAAAAGTAAAAGAAATACAATTATCATATATTCTATCAATCATACTACCAGGTCAAAGAAAGAACACAAATTCAGTATGTTGAGGAAATAACTATACTCCAATATCAACTGCAACATTATTCACAGTAACCAAGATATGGAATTAACCTACCTATTCGTCATTGGATGAATGGATAGGACAAAGTGGTAAACTGGGCATGGTGGTGCATGCCTATAATCTCGTACTTGGGAGGCTGAAACAGGAGAATCTCAAGTTTGAGGCCAGACTCTGCAAATTAGCAAGATGCTCAGCAACTTAGCTAGACCTGTTTCAAAGGAAACACTTCCATTGATAGTATATATATATGTGTGAGAATACCAATGCCAACCTGAATATCCTGTATGGGGAAGGGGGTTGTGGGAAGGGAGCTGGGGGAAAGCTCACCAAGTGCTGTGTGCATGTATGTCACTATCACTATGAACTACATTATAATGTGAGAATATAATGCACCAATAAAAGTATTTAAAAATAAAATAAAAAGGAGGTTGGGGTGTAGTTAAGAGGCAGATGCCTTGGGGTTTAAACTCCAGTAGCAACAACAACAACAAAACAATAATGTAGTATATAGACCTGGAGGAAATTATGTTAAGTGAAGTAAGCCAGGAACAGAAAGTCAAATATAACATGATCTCATATGTTTGGTGTGAAAAAGTTGAACTCTCAGAAACAGAAAGTAAAATGATAGTTACAGAAGCTTGTGGGTGGGGAAGTTTGGGAGATGTTAGTCAAAGACCATAAAGTTTCATTTAGAGAAGAGGAGTAAGTTTAAGAGATCTATTACACTTTATGGTAGATACAGTTCATAGTATATCATAAGCTTGAAAATTGCTAAGAAAGTAGATTTTAAAGGTTCTTATAATGATAACAAAAATTATAAGTATATGAGGTAATAATATATTAAAAATTTGACTTAGCCAGTTCACAATATATACATATATTAAAATATCATGTTGGACATCATACATATACACATTTTTACTTTCCATTAGAAAAATTAAAAAAAAGCTTTTGTGCTGAAACTTATACCATTAAGAAAATGAAAAAGCAACAGAGAATGACAGAAAAAATTCACAAATCATCTATCTAATAAAGTACTTGTACTCAGAACATATAAACAACTCTCGTAAGTCAATGATAAAAAGCCCAATGACCCATTTAATAAACAGATTGCATATATGAATGGCCATAAGCACACGAATATATATGAATATATGTTTAGCATAATTAGTCATTAGAGAAATGCAAATCATCACTACAATGAGGTATAACTCTTCATTCATGAGAATGATTATAATAAAAAAGACATAATAAGAAGCATTGCCACAACATGGAAAAACTGGTTTCTGCATTCATTTCTGCTAAGATAAGAACAAAACCTGGTAATTCCTCAAAATATAGTTACGATATGCCCCAACAATTCCACTTCTATGTGTATACCCAAGAGAACTGAAAATATATGCCCACACACCCACAAAAAATATATATGAATGCTCAGGGTAGTATTATTCATAATAGCCCCAAGTTGAGAACAGCCTTACTGTCCATCACCTAATGGATATAAAACATGGTATATCTATATAATGAAACATTACTCAGCAACAAAAATAGATGAAGTACTGACACATGTTTTGATATGTTTACACCTTAAAAATGTCATACTAAGTTAAAGCAGTCACAAAAGACTAATTATTATATAATTCTATTTGTAGGTAATGTCTGGAAGGAACAGATTTTTAGGGACAGAAACTAAATTAGAAGTTGTCTAGGCTTGGCAGGAGTGAGAAATATTTTGGGGGGAAATGATGAAAATGTTATAAAGTTAAATGTTTGTGATTGTTAAATGACTCCGAGGATATTCTGAAAATCATTGGACTTTACATTTTGTATAGTTAAGTTTTGTGGTTTGTGAGTTATATCTCAATGATGCTGTATAAAAATGGATTCAGCAAAAGACAAGAAAAAGGATATTGCCTTTGCTGCTTAAAAATAACTGAAAGTGTATGAACAAATCTTTATTGTTTGATTACAAACTATTATATGATCTTAACATTGAGTTAGTTGACTAATTCTACTAACATTTTTTAAAAACTAGAAAAAGAATAAATTGGAATGAGATAGAAGAGTGGAATAGAATAGAATAGAATAGAATAGAATAGAATGGAATAGAATAGAATAGAAAAAAAGGAAATATTTGGAAATAAAAGAAGCGTATTAGAATAGATTAGTTGGACACTAATTTCATTCTTCTACATATAGATACCTAGTTTTCCCAGCACCGTTTTTTCACTCTTTAAGGAATTTTTATTAAAGCAAGAATTTTATAATCCAAATTATGTTTCCTTGCTCAGTTATCAATTCTTTTACTTAGAACTGACATTCTGAGCTATTCCACAGTGAAGAACTATAAAATTAAAGAAAGGAATGCTTTAAAATTTTGTACTTTGCTAAAAATTCTTTTTTCAGGCTCTATAGAACATTAATGTGCTTTTCTATTTTACAGTTTTTTGCCAGCACCATTTTTTGAAAATCCGTCTTCTCTCCAGCATATGTTTTTGGCACCTGTGTCAAAAAAATCAACTGGCTCTAAGTATGAGGCTTTGTCTATGAAATTATACCCCTTTTTCTCACCCTGCACAAAAGTCAATATAAATGAATAAACAACCCGAGAAATTAGATCAGAAACTTTCCAATTACTAGACAAAAACATAGAACCAACTCTCCAACAAAGCAGCACTGGTAGAGACTTCCTCAATAAGAACCCTAAAGCTCAGGAAATAAAATATATGGGATGGCATCAAATTAACAAGCTTTTACATAGCAAAAGAAACAACCAAGGTCTTAAGAGAGAACCTACAGAATGGGAGAAAATCATTGCTTACTACTCCTCTGATAGAGGACTACTATGTAGAATATTTAATGAACTCAAAAAACTTAATACCAAAAAACAAATAACCCAGTTAAACATGGGTGATTGAACTGAGTAGACAAATCTCAAAGAAAAAATACAAATGTCTAACAAATATTTGAAATAGATGTACATCATTAGCAATCAGAGAAATGCAAATCAAAACTACACTGATATTCCATCTAACTCATTAGAATGGCAATCATCAAGAATACAAATAATAATCAATGCTGCTGAGAATGTGGAGAAATAGAAACTGTGTGTGTGTGTGTGTGTGTGTGTGTGTGTGTGTTACTGGGGATTGAACCTAGGAGAATTCTATCTCTGAGCTATACCCCCAGCCCTACTTTTTATATTTTTATTATTATTTTATCTTGAAATAGGGTCTTACTAAGTTGTGGAAGGTCTCACTAAGTTGCTGAGACTGGCTGCAAACCTGAATCCTACTGTCTCAGGCTTCCAAGTACTGGGATTACAAGCATGCACCACCACACTCTCTGAGAAATAGAAACTCTTAAACACTGCTGGTGGGATTATAAATGAGTACAACTACTACGGAGATCAGTATAAAGGTTACTCAAAAACTAGGAGTGGAACCACCATATGACCCAGCTAAACCTCTAGAGTGATACATGCATATCCATGTTTATAACAGCTTAACTCACAATAGCCAAAATTATGTGTCTGTCAACAAATGAATGGGTAAAGGAAATGCGGTATATATACACAATGGCATTTTACCCAGGCATAAAGAAGAACAATATTACATCATTTATAGGAAAATGGATGGAACTAGAGAATATTTGACCGAGTGAGATCAGCAAATCTAAGAAGGTCAAAGGTCGTGCGCTTTCTCTCATATGTAGAAGCAAAGAGAAAACAGAAAAAGAAGGGACTTCATGAAAATAAGGAGAAAGACCAGTAGAGTAGGGGGAAACAAGCTAGACACAGAAAAACAAATAAATGAGACAGGTCATGAAGTTGAACTCATAGAAATAGAGAGTTAAACAGTTTCCTTGTGTGCATGTGCGTATGTGTGTTTGTTTGTTTACATATTTTGGTTTGCCTTTCATGTTCATAAAATGTGATACCTTTTTACCAAAATGACACAAGCTCATACCTGGCCAAGTCATTATTGCCTACTTCGTAGCATGTATGAGACTGCCAAAAAGCAGTTTCCTGTATCTGAAGGGTGTTTTGCTCTAATATGGAAATATCTTCTATCAAGAGAAGCATAATAAAATGATCTTCTTTGCAGAGTACCCCAGGGAGCACTCAGATAGCAAAGGACAAAGGGTCACAGAAGTGGGTACTGAAATTAGAGATGGAAATATCCAGAATTGCTGCCCCATAGAGCTCTTCTCATTAATTCATAAAGCAAGCAGGATTGCATAGAGTATATTTGAGGGGAAAGAAAAAATATTCTCCATTAATCTGTTAATTACAGAGTCTTACATAACACTGTACTTTACACAAGGGCATAAACAAAGCCTGAAACTTCGCTGGAACTGGCTGCAGAGCTCTCAGCACAGCCTGGGTGCTTATTTTTGTGCCGATGATGTCACAGAGGAGCCAGTCTGGAGACACATATGCGGAACCTGGGTAGCAGGAAGATGCAACCAGAGTGGCAAGGTGCCCCGGGCTGTGTCTAAGCTCAGTGGCCCCAAGCCAGTGCTGCATCCTAAGAAAAAAATATAGACAAGTATTATTCAAAGTAGATGTGTGGTTCTTTCTGTGTTCATTTCAATTTCTTAACTTTATTTTTAAAATAATCATTAAATTTAGATCAACAAAAACTCAGTTATTCTCATGCCGGAACCCATATGCCGGAACCCGCCGGCAGAGTTCGAATGGTTCCTGAAACAGGGAGTGAGGATTAAGAAAAAAAAAAAAAAGGAGACAAAAGATAGTTTCGGGAGGGCCTCCAGTCAATCCTGAAGCAGCTGCTTTATTCCCCCCAGTCCATCCATCTCTCTCTCCTCCTTTTTTCCGTGTGGGGATCGATACAAAGTCCCCTTTACCCCCCAAAGTTCATTCTTTTTTCCACACACAAACAGAATGTTCCCAGACCACCTCCCTCCTGGATCAAAGAAAGGTCAAGTCTCTCCTCAGATAACCTTCAGCTATAGAAATTCATAGCACTCTTATCAGCAAGTCTTAATCAGCCTGTTTGGCAAAACTTATACCTCTCAAGGCTGTATTTGCAACTATGAGCCTGAAGCCAATGAAATGGCCCCCCACATTCTCAAGACTTTATTTTTCCTTGCCTTAGAAGCCCTAAACTTAAAAACAAAAATTCTCAGGCAGGTGTGGTGGCACATGCCTGTAAACCCAATACTTGGAAGGCTGACAGGAGGATCCCAGGTTTGAGGGCAGCCTCAGAAACTTAGCGAGATCCTGTTTCAAAATAAAAATAAATCAATAAAATAGATCTGGGACTGTAGCTCAGTGGTAGAGCACCCCTGGATTCAATCCCTAGTACCACAAACAAAACAAACTCTCTCCTTGTAAAGTTATAAAGGGACCACTGGGACGGGCGTGGTGATGCACACCTGTAATCCCAGTACTTGGGAAGCTGAGACAGGAGGATCGCAGGTTCAAAGCCAGCCTCAGCAATTTAATGAGGTTTTCAGCAATTTAGTTAGACACTGTTTCCAAATAAAAAAAAAAAAATAGGGCCAGGGACATAGCCCGGAGGTAGAAGGTTCCATCCCCAGCACCACAAAAAGGCGGGGACACTGGACCACATGATTCTTCAGACTGTCTCTATGAATATAAAAATAAAAAGTCAAATAATTTGCCTACCTTTTAAATGACTGTCTTCATGAGGCTTATTTCCCCTTAGATGTTCTACTAAAAACTGAGCAATACCTTGAGATAACACATATCCTCCGGGCTTTCCAGGTGGACAGTCCATTTATACTATCTCTCCTAAAGGCAGAGCAGAGCTCCCACTTACAGCAGAAATCTTAGTTGTGCCACAGCAAAATGAAAGATTTTCACTCAACAGCTTGATGCTCCCTGTTAGTCTGTCTTTGTTGTTTTATGCAACATGTTGAGAGGTATTTGAAGGCCTGAGTTCCAGTTCTACCTCTTCCTTCGTCACTCATACCACCTCAGGCAAGTCACTTCATTTTCTTCTTCCTTCTGCGTAACAGCAATACCACCTAGTTTATAAAATCAACGCAGAGGGAGGCATGGTGTCATGCGTCTGTCATCCTAGAACTTGGGAGGCTAAGATAGGAGGATCACAGGTTCAAAACCAGAGTGCCATAACAGCCTGACCCTATTTCAAAAATAAAATAGGACTTGGAGTATAGTTCAGAGGTAGAATGCCCCTGGGTTCAAGCCCCAGTACAAGGGGAAAAAGATCAGTGCAGATACTCTACATTCTGAGTGTTAAAATATGATAATTTAGGTGAATCTCAATATTTAACAAATTAAAAAATTATTACTTGGGGGTAACAGCAAGTTTAATAATCTTTTTGCATCTTTATATCTAATTGATTTCTTTTTCTTGTTACCTTTCCTCTTTCAGATCTTAATTGTGGTCTTTAGCCAATTGCCCACAGAAAAGTACTCTTGATTTTCTCCTTGAATATTCTGTGTAATCTTCAGAAATTGAATTAAAACCTAACACAAAATCAACTCTTGGAATTAAGATAAACAGAAAGAGAGGAAAAAGTGAGTATATTGCTGCCCCCAAACTTGAGGTGCTGTGTATGTCTAAGATAATTTCTTAATTTGAGCACTATTGACACTTCAGGATGGATGATATGTTGTTGTGGGATTCTGCCTTGTGTGTCATAAAATATTTAGCAGTCTTCCTGGTTTTTATCCACTAGATGAAAGTTTAACCCTACTCCATATGGCAACCAGCTTATTATTGCACAGCTTGCTCCCCTGAGAGAGTCTTCCCACCACACTGTTATTTATGAGTTGAGGAGATGGAGCTAAGATTCCAGAGAGACCTGTGTATTTAGAATTGAAACATCAGAATACAGGAGAAAGGAGTCATGTGCATAGCAAGATAATGCATAGAAACCTAGGAGTTAGTCTGATCAGAGAGTTCAATAGATGAGAGTTCTGAGGACATGCCTCAGTGCAAATCTGGAAGAGAGGAGACAACAAGCAGAATGAGACTTCAGTTCCTTGAGAGCAAATCAAAGACGTAGGTCAAAACCCATCAAAGAAAGGTCCAGAAATGTAACAAAATGGACAATAGAAAAGAAAGGCAGCATCTATTTAGCAAGTAGGTGGAGCAAGGTACTTGAGACCAAAACTGCAGAGTGTGTCCTCTTATAATTAGGTTGCTATTTGACACTCAGGAAAAGTGAGATGTGTTCTACTATCCTAGAACTGAATTTGAGAGACTGTGAAGGAAGCACAGGAACAGGCAGATGGAAGAATAGGCGTCTGAAGATTATTGTAGATCCTCATGCTTAGCCAGCCACAGGTAAGTCAGAACTATTTATAGAATGGGTGGATGACTGAGATACAAGGATATACATATATTGCACATTATTGAGTGATAAATATTAACAGGGTCAAGCCAGCTCTTAGACCCTTCCCTCATTAGCATGCATGGAACTCAATCATCTTGTGGATTTCTAGAATTTTGTGTTATTTTCTTAGACTTTATTTTACTGACCTGTTTGGTTATGGAAGTGTTGATGCCAATATATCTTCTCCTCAGCTAAATCCTATGTCCCTTAAGGTCAAGAACGTCACCTTTTTTTTTTTGCATTTCCCATGCTGCCTAGAAAAATGCTAAATGTTTAGAAGAATCTCTGCTAACCTGTCTAGAATGAATAATGAACAACAGTACTCCCCAAGTGTGACCATCTGTTTTAGAGAATGACTTGAGAGACTCCAGGGGATTGGGAACACATCTGATGGCATTGTGGGTGTGGGGGGTCATTGTTATGGCACTAGAAATGATATTAAATTGGCCACCTGGGTCTAGTTTATTATGTAAATCTTAATGAATATAAAATGATATTAAATTGAACAATGAATTTAAATGAGGAGATTTAATGAGCAATTTCCATCTGCATATTTCATCTGAGCCACTGCTACCATTTCCCAAACTCTGTATGAGGATACTCAGATGTGCTGAGAAGATAGATGAACAATAACCTTCTGGACTTTCCCAGCCAACTTCGCTATTTTGAGATGACAAAGTAGGACCAAGACTGTGACTTACTCACACAATCACACTCATGTGGACAACATAAGGAGATAAGGGGTGGACATGGGGTGTGGGCTTTCATATGTGTGTGTAGACATATTATGTTTAATGAGTTCATATGTATTTAAGGATTAAATCTATTTTCCTACTAAACCACCAAGTTTTCAAGTATTATTATTATTATTATATTTTTTTGCGGTACGGGGGATTGAACACAGGGGCGTTCTACCTCCACGCTATGCCCCCGGCCCTATTTTTTTTATGCTTTATTTTTGAAACCGGGTCTCACGAAGTTGCGGAGGGCCTCACTAGGTAGAGAGAGAGAGAGAGAGAGAGAGCTGAGGCTGGCTGTGAACCCGGATCCTCCAGTCTCCGCCTCCCAAAGTACTGGGATTACAAGCGTGCACCACCATGCCCGGCTTCAAGTATTATATATATACACATTTATATGTATAAGCAAAACTATATAATATATATATATATATATATATATATATATCAGAATGTATATATATGTGTATGTGTGTGTATGTGTGTATGTGTGTGTATACATGTTTAAGCAAATAAAAAATATGTGCTCAAGCCTACCATATATCACTTATCTTAAATTTGCAGAGGACAAATATTGACAGTGGACAGGAGATAAAACAATGACTTTGGGCTAGAATTTTTAAAATTTCATGGAAATAAAGAGTGAAAGTGATAAAAAGATCAAACTGGATCATTCTCAATAAAGATCCAATGTTAGTCATTGCTCTCTGACAAACCTGGAAAAAACAACTATACCCAGAAAGGTGATACAACAATTGGCCTGAAGATGGTCCACTCAGCAAAACTATTTCTAAGTAACAAGAAAATGTCATAACTTTACTCATAATTTAGTTCTCTTTGTCTCTTAGAAATGTTCTCATTACTTATGTGTTAGAAGAAGGAACTTAAAATATATGAAAAATTGACAGAATTGTGAACATTTTAAGGACACAATGTAGTAGAAAATGTTGAATTATCAAATGGTATACATATCATCTTATAATGATGTAAATTTTACTGACAAATGAATAAAATATTGAAGATGTTAAAATCTTGAAATAATTTTACTATGTTGGTAATGTTATAAATGATTTAAAATGTGTTTAAATATTGTTTAGATATGGTTTATGTTTTCAAAAATTACAAAATAAATGTTAAGAAAATTAAGTTCACTACCTTTTCTAACCAGAGACCATTATAGTTTCAATAAATTTATCAAGGTTTACACATTAATTAAAGAAAATGTCCATCACATTTCTTTAGAGCCATTTCTTTATCTTTTTATTTGGTTATAACAAAGGCAAATGATTCATTTCAAATTGTGCCATGCCCTTTGATGAATACATTTATATGAGAACATTTAACTCATAACTCTTGGGTTTTTTTTTTAACCTAAGGAAGTAGCTGATAATAAAAAATGTTCCATTTTTCATAGTACAAGCTCTATCAATTTGAGCTTGTTGATGCATTTAAGTGCAATGACATTAATTATACTGGCAAAAGCTTCAGAAGTGCACTTTCTTTTATAGCGAAATGCCTTTTAAATGAAACATTTTCAAATCTTGCAAAGAAACTAGGGAGGGGTAGGGATAAACCTTATAATTACTTATGAGTATTATAAATATTAAACCCTTTTATATCATAAATTAGAGATTCTTAAAAATGAATTATTACCTTTGAACTAAATACTAAAATAATTTTACTTCATAGCAATATATCTCAAAGCAATGTGTGCATAATTATAACTTCTGCTATATTATTAGAGTTAGATTTTGATATGAAAATTTAAACTTTTATGTATTTTGTCAACTGAGTTTAAATTTTTCTAATTTTTCTAAAAAAGAAGATTTCATATTCATAGTGATCGTGATTTAGGAGATAATAATCCTCATCTTTGGTAAATTAAGTCTTATTGAAAAGGTAAGGAGAAAATCTGTCACGAACTATAAAGTTATAAAAAGGCTAAAATATAAAAATAGTTTTACTTCAGGAAAGTAAATAAGCCTAATATATGTAAACCCTTCCATTTCCTACCACTCAACTCTATATAAGGTTAATTAAGTCTTCCACCTGCTTTCAAAAATGGCATATGAACAAGCAAAAACCTCACAAAAATTATGTTGAGTGAAAGAGAGCTAAAGATCAGGATTTACCTACAGAAACAAATATTCTCCTTCTCCCAACACTACCTAAAATGTTTCTCTTTTCCATTTCCCTATGTGGTTAAGACGTTACCAAGTGCTCAGAGCCCCCGTTGTCTCTGTGGAGGTGACATTCTTTTTTTTTTGTGGTACCGGGGCGTTCTACCTCTGCACTACGCCCCCGGCCCTATTTTTTATACTTTATTTTGAAACCGGGTCTCACGAAGTTGCGGAGGGCCTCACTAAGGAGAGAGAGAGAGAGAGAGAGAGAGAGAGAGAGAGAGAGACAGGGAGAGAGAGAGCGAGAGAGCTGAGGCTGGCCGCGAACCTGGATCCTCAGGTCTCCGCCTCCCAAAGTACTGGGATTACAAGCGTGTGCCACCATGCCCAGCTGGAGGTGACATTCTGACACCAGCTCTGTGGAAGGATAAACCAGGGTTTGTTTTGGAATTTCAGCATTTCATGCCCATGAAACATGTTCTAGAGCAATTAACCTAAACTCTCTCAGATTTAGGATCTTTTTTCATAAAATGAGGGCAATAATACATATTTCTTTCTTTTTTGTGGCACTGGGAGATTGAACCCTGTAGTATTCTACCTCTAACTTATGCCCCCGGCACTTTTTATTTTTTGTTTTGAAACAGGGTCTCACTAGGTTGCTGAGGGTCTTGCTAAGCTGCTCAGACTGGCTTTGAACCTGAGATCCTCCTGTCTCAGCTTCCCAAGTACTGGGATTATAGGTGTGCACCACGACACCCAGCTCATAATACATATTTCTTAAGGTTTTTTTTTATCAGGATAAGTAAGGATTCTTAAAATAGATAATCAAACAAATTTATTTGAGTTCCTGCCTCTCCTTCAGCCCTTATGTACAAACAACAAACAAATCACATGAGTTCTAATTGAGGGGAATGCCTCTCACATGTGAAATCTTTTCCTGCCAATTGTCTCTCATCTTCCATCTCGTCCTCATTCCATCCATCTTCTTCATTATTGTCAGTGTTCTCTGTCTCTCCAAATCTACATGGTAATATTATGTATCAGTATGTTAATGACTTATTGCTAATTCCTGTCTGTATTCTGAAAGCTGACAATGTGGTGTGCAATTCAGACCTGGCTCAGTCTGGACTCAAGTGATATCCTCTGTCTTGGGTATGGTTGAAGCCACACAACTATTCATGTTCAACACTCACACATTTATGATGTCAGCCACATGAATCCTTCTACCTAAATATCGTTTTCCACTGTCACAGGTTCATGTCCCAAGTCAAAGTCTTCTCCATGAAGCATTCCTCCTTTGTGATTCTATATTACATATTTCAGGCATAAACTTTAACACAATATACTGTGAATTTTTATGGCATTTCTACAAAATCATGAACTAGTTGAAAATCGACAGCTATCATTGTAAGTAATAAATAGAAAATATCAGTGTATAAAATCTTTGGGCTCAATAAAAACTTCTTGATGATGTGATTATACTTAAATATGTGTAGGTGATACAATATTGTCAAGGCATTTGTGTATATGACATACCACCAGAATATAAAGTTCTATAAGGATATATATTAGCATGATTTGAGAAAATATATCCTATGGTGAGATATATAACTCTTATTTGACTTTCACTCTCGGAGCAAGATTCCAAGTCTTAATGTTTTCAAATCACCATTCAGACTCATTCTGCTGGCAGATCTTCTAGGAAGGCTACCTTCAATTTGAACAAAGTAAATGCAAAAAAATTGAATGCTTCACATTTTAACATGCAGTGGGTCCTACAGGTGAACTGACCAATAAATATTTTCTTGGCTTAGTCCACAGGAGGAAACCTCTGTCTAGTCCAAGAATTCTGAAAATTCTGAACTACAAATATTGGGCAAAATAAAAGTGTAAGAAAATTTAAGAGTAAGACCAAATATATCAGTTATCACAATAATTGCAACTGGGTTAGTAACCCTCTTAAAAGACAAAGAAAGTACTAATCAAAAAATATTTTTTGAAAGTCCACTTGCATTTAAGTAACAGGATGAACAGAAAAGATGTATCAGTGTGTCAAGCAAAAACACAGACTAGTACTTTTGGCCAAAATATTAGACTAGCAAAAAAAAAAAAAATACAAAGAAAATGTATTATGCAACCATTAAAGCAGCATAAAATTAAGAATGGAATATATATATATGGAATACACCGCTGTGAAATCTAGAAAACAAATGTATAAAAACAAGGGATCTTTAAGAAAGCTACACTCATCATAAGGGATATTAAAATACTCCTTTCAAATTTGAGGGATGAAGAGAGTATAAAAATGAGTTGTATACTATAATTAATAGATTCTGCTTTTACTTGCAAGAAATATTTAAACATGATTCCTTTGTGGCTGGATATAGTATAAGTGCTAATACAAAAGATGGTGTTAGCTGCATTCTCTGGACAAAATAAGAAACTGAAAATTAATAATGAAAAATTACGACAAAGCCATATAAGTTCAACCACTTCTGAAATACTGAAAACACTTGTGAAATTTAATATTAGATTTAAAAATCCAAACTGAAATTTTAAGTAATGAAAAAGGTAATGGAAATTATTAAACTAAACAAACAGAGATTTTCTTTGTAGCTAACTTTTTTTGTGAAGGGGGCGGGGGATACTGGGTATTGAACCCAGGGACAGTCTTCTAGCTCCAAGGTATATCTGCAGCCCTTTTTCGTTATTTGTTTTGAAACAGGTACCACAAACAAACAAACAAAGAACCCTGGGATATAGGTAGCATGTTTTATGCTCATACTAGAGATGGGAAGTATGAAATTTGAAGAGTAGGTGTCTTACTCAAACAATACATAGGAGGATAGTTGGAAATAAAAGTGTGTACTCTCAGTGCAGAACCTGTATTCCTAACCTCTTCTATGCATGGTAACCTTTAAGTGAAAATGCATGGCAGGCTAGCATACAACACAAAGAAAGAAGAAATGGAAATGAACAGGAAAGAGAAAGGAATGGCAGGAAGACAAAGGAAGAGACAGAGCACAGCGAGTCTCACCAGAATACGCTTAATGTCTCAGAGGAAGGCAAAAACATCGTTATTTTACTACAATTTGCTTTCCTATGAAAAAATCTTATTGATACCTTACAAGTTTCTCTCTATATATTGTTTTTGAGGAAGAAAAAGGAGATACACTTGAGTGCAGTCAGGTTATCATATTTATGCTGACTATCTGCAAGACTTTCAGAATCCCCAGTAGTTCCAAGAACTAGCAGGGAAGCACAAAGGTCAGGTATCTCTGTAATGGCTTCTTCCTAAAAGACAACGAGAGGCTTTCAACATTGTTTGAAGGACAGCAAAATAGCTCTCTGTGCCAGAAAGGCTAGACCTCTACCATACTCTGAAAATAACTTATTCTTCCTCAGGTAAAAGTTTGTACAATAAAATGATAGATCTCAAGAGACAAAACTGAAGCCCAACATATAAGCCTGACCTTGTGTGGGAAACCTAGTTGTTCAAAGCCTACAGGAAAAAGACAATTAATCCAAGGGGTCTGTGGACCAAGTGGCTTACCCTGCCTGCTTCACCAGCAACGCTGGGCGCTCTCAAGAGATGCTGCGGAGAGACCCTGCTCTTGGCCCCTGCGCTGATAGCACTCAGATGTGTCCTCCTAACTCATCACTTCCGATTGTGTAAAGTCACCTTTCCACCCTGATTGTACCTGGCGTCCTGAACTCAAGACTGGCCTCGAAACCCATCTTTGGCTTCAGAATTGTCTCTTCATGACTTATGTCGGAGTCTAGTCTCACTGTTGCCTTTACTCGCACTTATCAGGATCAAATGATTAAAGACAAAATAGTCTTATAAAGAAGAGAAAGGATGAGGAGGGGGAAAGAGGAGAAGAACAAGGCATCTTGAACATCTTCAAGAAAGGCAGCACAAAGCTTTACTGATGTGAATGGAGACAACAACTACAACAGATTATCCTAGAAATTTTCCTTTTGAGAATGATCCAAGCACAAAGCCAATTCTCAAGGATCTTTATCTTTCTTTAAGCTGCATGTTTCCAACTAAAACTTCTAGCTTCACACTATTCTGCCAAAATATATTCATATATTCTGCCAAAATTCATCCAATAACCTATTTTTGTAACTGTTTCTTAGAATTCTCAACTATTTCATTTAAATTGTTGAGTTATATAAATACTGGTATTAGTTTGAAAAAATATTTTTCTAGATCTTATGTGAAAAAATATTTATTTTATATTATATTCAAATATGGAATCTAAGTTAATAACAGATGTTTCTATGCCTCCATTAGAAATGGAGAAATATAAGCCAGGCGTGCTGGAGCACGCTTGTAATCCCAGTGCGTGGGAGGCTGAGACCAGAGGATCCGGGTTCGCAGCCAGCTTCAGATACTTAGTGAGGCCTCTGCAACTTAGCGAGACCCTGTTTCAAAATAAAGAATAAAAAATAGAGCTGGGGGTGTACCTCAGAGGTAGAATACCCCTGGGTTCCATCCCCAGTACTGCAAAGAAACAAAAACAAACAAACAAACAAACAAACAAACACAAAAAAGAAATGCAGAAATGTGACCAAATACATTCAAGTCTAGCAGTTCAAGAAGAAAACACGTATTTATCATCATGTTGACAAATAAAAATAACTTATGAATATGTATTATACACTAAAAATATTTGATTAAATAAAGAAAATATTCTTGACCAAATTGACCAGAAAATTAACCACTAAATGGAAAATTTCTAATCATTATGAAACATATTAGTCTGAAATCAGTATCAAACATTATATTTATAGATGTTTCCATTAGTATAAAGAGGTTTCCACTAAGGTTTTAGTGGTGTCTGTTTCAGCTTTAGACAAATAAACAGAAACGTGTATAGATGACCATTTACTATTTTTTTTCTTTTTTGGTAAGGGGGATTGAACCCTGGGTCATCTACATCCAAGTGACATCCCCAGCCATTTTTTTTTTTTTTGGAACAGGGTCTCACTAAGTTGTCGAGGGTCTCACTAAGTTGCTGAGGCTATCCTCGATTCTGTGATCCTACTCTCTCAACCTCCCAAGTACTGGGATGACAGACATGGGCCACTATGCCCACTGTAATCATTTAATATATATGATAGATGTGATTCAATCAGCCTGGAAAATAATGGGATTTTCTTTTTTTTTTTTTTTCTTTTTTCTTTCGGTACCGGGGATTGAACCCAGGGCGTTCTACCTCCGCGCTACACCCCCGGCCCTATTTTTTATACTTTATTTTGAAACCGGGTCTCATGAAGTTGTGGAGGGCCTCAC
>PVJS01006761.1:0-22448 GCA_004027185.1 Glis glis
CACACACACACACACACACCTAGGAGGTAGGCAGGGCAAGTGCCATTATCACCAACTTATAGATAGGATATTTGACATTCAGGATATCAGAAGACTTGCTCAAGGTCATACCAAAGACAGAGAAAGGTGTAAGTCCTGGGGGTCCTGTGTTTCCCTTCCCGAGGTTGTTTCATGTTCAGCCTCTACAGTGAGAGGGGGCCATGAAAGTGAGACCCTTGCCTGTGATATCAATTACATTATTCAAAATTTTCTGTCTGGGAGCCTACAGGTCTAGATTCTAACCCCAGCACCACCGTTAAATCATTTGTTCATCTTGAACCAAGAATTCCTGCTTTTAGTCTGTTGGTTTTTTTTCCCCATCTGACCTTTAAATCCTTTGCATTATGATTCAATACAGACTGACTCCCTCCCAGAGAAACCAGGGGAAAAGATGCAGTGATAGATAGGAATGCCCTTTGAATCTTTGGGAATAAAAGACGCATGAACCAGAGAAATCGGATCTTTCTACTAGCTCCCTCTTGTGCACATCATCTTGACCCATGAAGAATAAAATCAGCACTTGCAGCCGGGCGTGGTGGCGCACGCTTGTAATCCCAGTACCTGGGAGGCTGAGACCGGAGGATCCAGGTTCACGGCCAGCCTCAGCGACTTAGTGAGGCCCTCCGCAACTTTGTGAGACCTGGTTTCAAAATAAAGTATAAAAAATAGGGCCAGGGGTGTAGCGCGGAGATAGAACGCCCCTGGGTTCAATCCCCGGTACCGCAAAAAAAAAAAAAATCAGCACTTGCCAACGTGTCATATGTCTTTTAGGCTCCAAGGCAGGTGTGAGGTCTCCTCTCCAAATGCTCGAGAAGATATCTCAGTCAGAGACTTAGCAAGTGAGGGTTGGGACATACTTCAGAGTTGCTCAGCAACTCAGTGTGGCTAATAAGCTCCGCCTGGGTTGAATGGATAACTAGAAACCATCCAGGCATCTTGCTGAGGGGGTTGTGTGAGGACCTGCCCCTTTTGCCTCCCTTCTGCCAGAGAGCAGCAGCAGCCCGAGGCTCCCAGAAGCTCTGCTGTGGCCTTGACATCCCAGGTGTGAGTGTGAAGGACATTTTTTCCTGGAGTCCTGAGCGTGCTAGGAACCGGAATGGTATTTACATACACATGAAGTGGACGACTTCCTGGGATGTGTGTTTGGAGATTAACACCCCAAAAAATCCCCTCCCTACACCTACCACTGCCAACCAGAAGGCCTGAAGTTCTACCGTTATAGTAGTGTATCTTTAAGTATAATGAAGTCTTCAGTAGACATGGTAATAAAAGCTACCATTTATTCATCTCATAATAAGTACCAAGCACACTGTTAAGTGATGCACACAAAATCCTCATTTAATCCCCGAAATGACCTTATGAGCTAATCACTGCCCTATTTTACAGATGAAGACACTAGGCTCAGGAAAGTTAGGAAATGTGTCCTGGGTGACTTATTAGGCAAGTGATAGCAGTGGGGTTTTAATTCAGAATTATATTGCTAATGACTCATGCTGAATTGCTTTCTGTGGTGTCCCCCATGCTGGAGATCAAACCCAAGGCTATACCCCCAGACTTCTTTCTGTGTTATTTACTCACCAGAGAGAAAGTCTCAGAGTCACAAGCAAGCTTCTTGTTCTTAGAGGTGAGAGACCGAAGTAAAAAGTCCCCTAGGCAGATTCTGCATTTCCTTGAGTTTGCCTAGGATTAGCCTATGAGGACACCACCTCCCCATGTCATTTCCTGCTGTGCCAGAAGCAGGGGACACTTATCACCTGCCCTGTTTCTCTCCCAGGTCCAGCGCAATCAATGTTGTGAAGATCTTGCGAGTTCTGAGAGTGCTCAGACCCCTGAGAGCCATCAACAGGGCCAAGGGGCTAAAGGTGAGCTGGAGGACCCAGGTGGGCAGCCTTCAACCCAGTAAGCATCAAGGGGGCTGTTGACTGGTGGCAGCTCAGCTGAGGTGAGGGGTGGACTGGAAGGAGGAAATAATGGTCAGGCTAAGTGTCTGTCTGCCCTGTTGGAGCCTGGATCCTGGTCCCCCTTCCGATCCTGTTTCCACGAGGAACAGAATATTTACAGAGGTGGCCATTTTAAAACCTGAGTTCCTAAGCAAAACTTTACAAAGGGGAGACCTTTACACAAACCCAATACCCCCGGGTGGTGTTGAAGTGCATGTGTGCCTACCACTACTAAACAGGAGGTTTGTAGGGATGGCACCACTGTAGTCATTTAAAATCCAAGGGAGAGCTTGGGTTCTATCACTCACTCGCCATGAGACTCTGGAAAGGTTGCTTTGCCTTTCCGGCCTGGTTCCTCCCACTTGTAGGAGAGGGGCTGTCTCTACCTCTCCAGAGAAGCTCAGGGCTTGGCTGAAGGAAGCGCAGGCTACAGGTATCTCCTGAAACCATGCCCCCTTCCCCTGCCCTTCTTCCTTCTGCAGCACGTGGTCCAGTGTGTGTTTGTCGCCATCCGGACCATCGGGAATATCGTCATTGTCACCACGCTGCTGCAGTTCATGTTCGCCTGCATCGGGGTCCAGCTCTTCAAGGTAGAGTCTTGGCTCCAGTCTGCCCTGCCTCCTTCCCTGACCATCAGCATTCCCAGGAAAGGGAGCTGGTGGATACAGCGAAAGGAGGACAGCAGCCCGGGTCAGACTCAGGGTGAATGTGATCTCCAGCCACAGCTCTACTCCAGCTTCCAGACAGAGAGGGAGGAGCCAGAAGGAGGCGTCGCTCTACCACTCAGCTTTGTCCGCCTGCAGCTCACTGTCCTTCCTTCTAGCCAGAAAGGGAGGGGGACTTCCATCATCTGGAACCTCTGTGGCAGTCACTTGCTTAAAACCCACAGCAGTTACTTATTAACCATAGCATCATGTCCATCCTTCGCCACCTAGCTTGAGCCAGAGTCTTCCCTGATTTCTGTGTTTTTTTTTTTGCCTTCATCTGTTTAATTCTGGTCTTCTCCCACCCACAGCATTCTTCCCCACCTTCCCCACCCACCATATGAACTGCCACTGATTTCCTCCCATCTAACTCCTCCTTCCGAGCACAGCTCCATTTGCTCCTTCCCCCCAAGACCTTGCTAGAGAGTCCAGTTTCCATGGACTGGAGCTCCCTGGTTTTGAATTCCAGTGGTACTTGCAGCACCGAGCATCTTTATTCTTGGGCTGCTCTCTGTGGTATGTGAGTCATGTCTGCCCCATCTGGATTCTGTTCACCTTGCACTTTTTATCCCACAATCCTTAGCCAGACAGACTAATTAATCCTTTTTGATGGATTGATTAAGAAACATCTCTAATCACTTTGTTCTTTTGCCTTCCAGGGAAAGCTCTACACCTGTTCGGATAGTTCCAAACAGACTGAGGCAGAATGCAAGTAAGTATAGACCAGTGCCCAGGCTGGTCAGCTCAGGGAGACTGGCGACTTGGTCTGAGAGGAGGGACAGCTGGGCTCTTACCCATATGTAATCACAGCTCACTGATGTGACATGATTATCCGTTCCCACCAAAGTTCTTTCCAATGGCTAGAACCGTGTGGTTCTACCCTAGCCGGTTTCATCCCACCCAGGAGTCATTGGCCATGGGTCAGATGTGAAGGGAGATGAGAAACACCAGGATAACTCTTTCTCCTCCTCTCTCAGGGGTAACTACATCACATACAAAGATGGGGAGGTCGACCATCCCATCATCCAGCCCCGCAACTGGGAGAACAGCAAGTTTGACTTCGACAACGTCCTGGCAGCCATGATGGCGCTCTTCACTGTTTCCACCTTTGAGGGGTGGCCAGAGTGAGTTTGCACACCAAGACCCATCACGTGACGCCAGAGCCCCACACCGGTGTCTTCCTCTTACCCAGGCTTGGTCATGTCTGCCATGCCTCCAAGAGGCCATGCTTGTATCTTCCCAGGCAACCACAGTGTGTTTCTACCACCACCTATACAGACCATGTCACTGCTGCCGCATAGACTCTCCTAAAGGATGCCAATGTTCTATTCTATTCTATTCTATTCTATTCTATTCTGGTGTTGGGATCAAACTCAGGGCCTTGCACATGCAAGGCAATGCTCTATCACTGAGCTGTACCCCCAGCCAGAGATGTCAACATTTTGGAAACTCCAACCAAAAATGAGTGCATTTTGGTTCCTTTTCTCAACCTCAGGAGAAACCATGAGGCCGGGGATCTCTGCCATTAACCTCACGGCCTCTGGCAGTGTGTGCTGTGTGGGGAAAGTTTCTCCAGGTGTGGTCCCTGTGATCACCATGTGCACTCAGTGTAGATAAAGATAGCTGAGATGTCTCTGTTTTATTAGACTCTACCCCAGTCTCCTTAGAGAAATCCTCGTCTCCATTTAGAGTGGAAAATAAGAAAGGGATGGAAAGCTGGGTCCCGGTCCCTCCACAGAGGCAGTGCTTTCATACCTAGACCACCATGTTGGCCTTTTATACTGCATCACCTCTAGCAGGCAACTGGTTCATCAGGTGCTCTGTTTATCTTTGTATAGATCTTGCATCCCACCATCCAGCAGTACATGGGTCTTAGATGAAAGTCACCATCATTATATGGCAAAATGTAGGTGATACCTAGAGAATAACTAAGTACTTGTATGGTTACAAAGGAAGGGAAGGAGATAATCCATAAGAAGCTTAATGGCACCCACAGCCTGGACCCAAATGAAGGGCATACATGTGTAAACTACTTAAGTATAAAACCAAACCAGTATGGATGATCTGAAGCATGGTTCATGTTAGTATTTTTATCTAAATGGATATTTGCTCTCAGATTCATTTTAGGTCCACTCCAAGCTCCCCTGAGTCCATGCCAGTTTGCAAAGCTGTTTCAATATTTACCAATATCTCTGGATTTGAAATTGATGTCCATGACTCATGTTACATTTAAACAGGTCTTGACAGTTTCAAAACACCTTCATATACATTATCTCAACTTCCCCACAAGGTAGGAAAATCTGGAATTGTTGTCTCCACTTTATAGAAGAATCTCAGTCTCAAAGAGGTTAAGTGGCTCGTCCAAGGTCACATGGCCAGGAAGTGGCAGAACTGAGAAATGAGCCCAGACCGACTGGCTCCCAGGCCAGAGCTGTTTCCCTTGGTCTTAGGGATCCCTAAGAGCAGCAGTGCCATCATTCCATAGAGGTGACACTGCTTCTCAGTTCCCTCTGTGGGGCCTGTCTCCTCCTACAGGCTGCTGTACCGCTCCATCGACTCCCACACGGAAGACAAGGGCCCCATCTACAACTATCGCGTGGAGATCTCCATCTTTTTCATCATCTACATCATCATTATTGCCTTCTTCATGATGAACATCTTCGTGGGTTTCGTCATCGTCACCTTCCAGGAGCAGGGGGAGCAAGAGTACAAGAACTGTGAGCTGGACAAGAACCAGGTAGCTTTCTAGGAAGGCGAGGAGGGAAGCAGGGCCCATGTAAGGAATGGCAGAAGCTGGCAGCCTGTGGCCCACCCAGAAGAGAGGCTAGAGTTGGGAGAGATCTGCGTGGATACCAAGGTCCTCCATCCTCTCCTCAACCAGGGCAGGGCTCTCAGTCTCCTTGCAAAAGAAATGCAGATCCCTACAAATCCCAGACTTGGCAAAAGTATTGAGCCAACAAGAACAGGGCTCTCACTCTTCTTGAGGGGCCTGTGCAACAGGAATGCAAATCCCTGCACATATCAGAGCGGGCGCATGTATTCAGCCAACAGATACTCCTTAAGCTTCTACTTAAGGATGTTCTATGATAAGCTCTTAGGAAAAAAATCATATGCCCTATCTAGAAGTTGGCAAGTTAGAATGTACCCAGGTGGGTTGGCAACATTGCTAAGAGAGGAGAGAAACTGGAACAATGAAGGAGAGAGAGCTTTTGGAGTGGGCAAGGGAACAGCTTTAGGAAACCACTCTTAGATAGTTTCTCAAGTAAAACACAGAGGGCTGTGCAGGAGGTGGGGACAGGAAAGAGGCTTTAGTGGGAGTGAGATGGTGATGCCAAGTACTGGGATGTGTTCTGTTAGCTGGTGAGGGAGAACTGGCAGCTCTGTTGGTGAGTAATGAGGTTGTTAGGATGGGATGTAGGTGTAGCCTCTGAGGTCAGTTCCCCTCTGTGTTCCCAGTGAGCAGAGGCCATGTAGAAATGCATCCTTGTCTGCAAATATGGACTGCTTAATTTGGGTTTGCTCAGCTCTACCCAAATTAGGAGAACTGGACCCTCAGGGGTTTTCTGTCTACATCTTAGGTTTAGACTCATCGTTCTGGAGCTAGGCACAGTGGTGCATACCTGTAATCCCAATACTTGGGAGTCTGAGACAGGAGGATCACAGGTTTGAGGACAGCCTCAGCAACTTAGCGAGACCCTCAGCAACTTAGCAAGACCCTGTTTCAAAATTTAATAGACAAAGGGGGATGAAGCTGTAGCTTGGATTTAAAATGTCTCTAGGTTCAATCCCCAGTATTAAAAAAAAAGAAAAGAAAAAAGAATCATTCTTGCTGCTGCGTGGACTTTTGGTCCAAAGGAAGACAGGAAATAGGGAGGCCAATTAGAAAGTGTAGATGAGAGCTGCTTCAAGCCTGACCTGGCATCAGGACAGCAATAGTGGAACGGGGAAGGGTAGAGTGAGGTAGAGGCGCAGGCTCAGGGATCGGACATGGAGACCGGGGTTAAAGAGGATACAGTGGCTTCCCGGTTCCTGACTTGGGAATCTGGGCGCAGTGCAGAGGAATGAACTAATCTTTGCTGGAGTCGGAGAATCTAGCTAGTTCAAGATCTGCTCTCCTAACGATGAATTAATGTCTGATCTTGTGGGCACTGGTTAAATAAGAAAGATGGATGTAGTGCAGAAAAGAAAAATTAAAGCAAGAAGCACCCCAAGGAGAATCTGTGGTGTGGGAAATAATTAAGGAGAAGACCAACAATGAGTCAATCAGTAAGTGTTTATCAAATGCCAGCCACCTGCCAAGCAATAAACCAGCCACTACGGGGGAGGGGGAGTAGCCACGTGCTCCTTGCCTGCAATCTAGATTTGACTGGAAGGGACTCTCTCCTTGATTAGGGCAGTGATGGGGAAACAAAGCATTTTCTAAATCCCACCTGAAACCTGTAAGCGAGCTAGAGCAGCAGGTTATTTCCCTGGCTTCCAGAGAACCCTGCCCCAGGGTGTGTAGTTTTATGTACCTCCCACCCTTCTCTGCCCTCACCCCCACATCCTCCAGGTAATTAAACCCCCTCTCTCCCACTCCCACCCCACTCCTTCCTGTGCCCCTCCCAGCGACAGTGTGTGGAATACGCCCTCAAGGCCCGGCCCCTGCGGAGGTACATCCCCAAGAACCAGCACCAGTACAAAGTGTGGTACGTGGTCAACTCCACCTACTTCGAGTACCTGATGTTCGTCCTCATCCTGCTCAACACCATCTGCTTGGCCATGCAGGTCAGTCCGAGGGGGAGCCTGGCCTCACAGTGCCTGCACAGGGAGAATGCTATGAGAGGACATAGGTGTCAGAGAGCTGCGTGAGCATGTCGGGCAGTCACCTTCCTGATGTCCAAGGGAGGCAGAAAGAGCAGAAGAGCTTTCCTCTTCTCACAGCTGGAGAAATACAAGTGTCCCTTCCCAAGGATGACCTCCTTTCTAGGACCTTAGGAAAGAGTCACCAGGACCCTGGGTTGATAAAATAGAGAGAGTGAAGGAAATGGAGAGCCAAGAGAGCGAGCTTGACACATTTGCTGTCATCAGTAAGGTATGGGTGTGGAGGTGGATTCTACACCGCCTGTCTGCAGGGAGGTCGGCTTGTGCTAGGGCTCTCTTGAGTACCGGAAGCCTGCATGAAGTCATCACACCCAGTCAAAGAAGGGACATGGAACTCTGTCAACCCCTATTTTCAGAGATGGTAGAGAAGAAAAAAGAGTATAGGCTCTTCTGAGTCCATCTGACTGTCCAAGAGAGGCGGGTAGCCTTCTGGAAGACTGGTTCAAGGAAGTGTCTGTTAAGATGAGGGCCTCCAAGAAGGCCAGACAGAGGTGGAGAGGGGGCGGGGCGTCCCTGCCTTGTGCTCATGATTCCTGCCATCCTCCCTCCATTCAGCACTACGGCCAGAGCTGCCTGTTCAAAATCGCCATGAACATCCTCAACATGCTCTTCACTGGCCTCTTCACCGTGGAGATGATTCTGAAGCTCATTGCCTTCAAACCCAAGGTAGGCCTCTGAGAAAATGCTGGTTGACAGGCATTGGGGATGGAGAGGAAAGTGGGTGGGAGCACACGTTCTGAAAGAAAGAGAGGGAGGGGCAGAAGTCATCAGTGAAGGATCATCCTTCTGCAATAAGCTCTCCAACCTGCCAAGAGTTGAACCAGGCCGACTCCTTGAAACGCAATCTCAGCTCCTGGTCTTGACCATGACTGGGACTCACAGAAAGCAGAGTCCTTTGTGAACCGATCCAGGGCCCTTCTCCCATTTCCCACAAACTGGCAAACCAAACCTCCCCGGGCCCAGCCTCCCAGAGCCACTCAGGCCTCTGTTCTACCCTTCTCTCGTTTTATAGGCCATGCAGACCATAGCCAGGGCTACGTTTGCTCAGGGATCAGGGCTCCGACCTGTGGACACCTTCCATTCCCTGCCTCAGAAGCTATCTCCTGTGGGCACCTTCTGTTCCCTGCCTTATTGCGCCCTTACATTTTCACATGTTCATGAGAGAAAACCAGGGACAGAGGAAATTAAGAGGCATGGGGAGCTACCCGCAAATTTCTCTGTGTTGCTCCTTGTAAGCAGCTCCTTGTATGGGATAGGAGGTTAGGAATACTGGCTGGGTGAGACAGGGTAGGCAATGATGGGTTATCTGTGCCCTTCCTGGCCAGCACCACACCCTCCTTGTTGTCCTAGATGATTCAGGAGCTGGCAGATTTGAATGGGCCTTCTGTCTTTGGCCTCTGTAGACAGGTCAGAATCACAGGCATCCACCGGCCTGGAGTTCACTACATGGGCAGCTACTCCTGAGGGAAGCTATAACAGCAACTCAAAGGCCCCTGTGGTCATTGCAACACCTTTTGGAGTGACCAGAAAGAAAGGGTTGTAGAATTGCACAGTTACAGACTTGAAAAAAATATTCTCTGCTTTCTGAGCATGTACTTCCTCCCCATTAAGAGTTTTCCTAGATACAACACAGCTCAACAGGAGACAAAAAGGATGAGTTCCTAGCCATATCCTCTATGTTTACCCATTTTTTTTACTTGTCTAAAGATTAACTAGGGATAGAGATCCTCCTTGACTGTTGGATTTAATGTTCATTGACAAGATAGCCGTAGCCTTCCTTGAATTAATATTCAGCTGATATTTTTTATAATGTCCCATGTGCTACACACACATCATTGTATATAATCCTCAAAACATCCCCATAAGGTAGGTATTAACATCCCTAATGTAGGGAGGAGGGAAGCAAAATATTTGATATCAATTACACCACTATTAAGTGGCAGGATTGCTGTGGGACTCTAGCTGCTCTGACTTTATGCTCGATGTATTTTCACCACACCATACTATTAGCAAGCACTTTCTCATGTCAGTTGCTCTGCTGGGTACTTTTCAGAAATAGGGAAACAACCTTTGGGGCACTTATAAGAATAAGACAGACAATATTCTTACAATGCCGATTCTTCCTCTCAATCAAAGAATGCGGAGGGATCTTGGCTAATTTTCAGAGAACAAGAGTCCTAATGAATATCATTTGGTGATAGTAATGGTGTTTCCCTGCCTCCACCAGAGAAATAAATATTCTCTTTTCCTTCTAAGGCCAGTCCCATATAGGGCATAATTTGTATTCTGACCTAGAGAGGATCACCAAATTGCCCTGGCCACCTTCTGTGCCCCACAGTATCTCTGCCCACATGTGGCCCTATTCCAAGCCTCCAGGCCCAGGAGTATTGGCAGGTTCAACACCCACAGCACCATGACCGGGTGAGGCTAGGAACGCAGGCCCACTGCCAGGTTGAGCTTCAGTCTCAGATGACTGCCTCTCAGTAGGGAAACTGGCATCATCTTCATCTAGTGTCATGAGACATATGGTTTAAGTATTTCAAAGCCCTGAGTCATCTCACAGTTGACTCAGATGTGTTCCCGATGATGTTGGAGACAGTCTGCAGAGCCCTGAGATGGACTTTCTGAATCGTGCCTCATGAGCAAGGCGATGGATTGGGCAGCCTGCCCTAGGAAGTCCATGAAGTTGATATCCACAGAGGTCTCAGCCTGGAAGAGACACTCTACCTGAGCCCTGTACATCAAGGAACAAGCCAGGTTCCTACAAGTAACTGGTTGGGGCAACCCAAGCCACAAAGTGCCTCCTTGCTTCCTCAACCCCTGGTTTTCTATCAGAAAAAATGGGGGAAAATATGAGAGACTTTTCCAGAGAAGGAAGAGAGCCATGTTGGGGTCAGTTGCATTTCACACACAACAGGGTCAATCTGTGGCATAAAGAGAAAAGAGCCAGGTGTGGTGGCGCACACCTATAATTCCAGCTACTCAGGAGGCCGAGACAGGAGGATCACAAGTTTAAGTCCAGCTAGAGCAACTTATCAAGACCCTGTCTCAAAATAAAATAAAAAGGGTTGGAGTATAGTTCAGTGGTAGAACATCCCTGGGTTCAATTCTCGGAGGGGGAGGAGGGAGAAAGAGAGAGAGCATTAACAAGAAAGAAAGAAAATAAAGAAAAGAAAGAGAGAGAGAGAGAGAGAGAGAGAGAGAGAGAGAGAGGAAGAATGGAAGGAAGGAAGGAAGGAAGGAAGGAAGGAAGGAAGGAAGGAGAAAGAGAGAGAAAAGTGGATCTTTTCTATGAATTCTTCTAAAGGAACTTCTGGCAATAGAGGGAGAAAGGTTATTATCTGTGACTGAGCAGAGAAGTCTGACCAGTTGGGAGGGGGTTCAAGGAGTGCCAGGACCCTTGGATCCTCACTAAGCTGTTTTCTTCATTAAGAAATAGACTCCAGCAAAGGATCCTTCAACTTTCAGGCCAAGAGCCAACAATAAACCAATTGAAACTGGTAGAAATATCAGGCTGGATCTTGCTCAAGAACCCATGGCTTCTGATAGAGATCTGAAATATTAGCAGCTTTCATATCTCACTGCTAAGTAGGATTCTGTTTTGAACTTTCTATTTCACTGGCCTGATTGTTGATATATAGTACAAGTGAGTTTGTACTTGTAAGCATTTGCTGTAAAGGGATAATTAGGCAGCAAGGATGTAGAAGAGTGATGTTTTAGTCAGCTTTGCATCACTACTGCAAAATAATTGAAGCAACTAACTATAAAGACAAAAAAGGTTATTTAGCTCAGAGTTTTGGAGATTCAAAGGCATGGTGCCTGTATCAGCTCAGTTCTGGTGAGGGTGGTTGATGGTGACATATTGTAGCAGGAATGTGTGTAGGAGCAAAGCAGTCACATCTACAGCCAGGAAGCAGAAAGGAAGAGACTGGGGGGGGTCCCCCAATCCCTTTCAAGGGCATGCCCCCAATAACAAAAAGACCTCCCGCTAGGCCCCACCTCTAAAGATTCCACTACCTCCCAACAGTGCCACTGTGGGGATCAAGCCTTCCTTGAACACATGAGCCTTTAGGGAACATTCAACGCCAAACTATAGCAATTGACATTAATCATAGTCAGGGATAAGTTATCTGAAGGGTCACTGCTTGAATTTTTATCTCTGTGTCTGATCTCTCAGTTTGTACTCTTGCTTCCTTCTTTCATTGTCTTCATGGTAATCAATGTTCCAGATTTCTTCCTTTCTACTGGTTCTACTCACTATTCAATGGAAAATGAATTTACTCAAGTAGATTCCTGCCCTAAGTCCAACTGCCCAACTCCACAAATTCATACTCTGCTCATACACTAAAACTTACCAAAAAAAGAAGAAGAAAAGAAAAGACTCGAGGAGAATATAAACTAGTTTAGAGAAATTCTATCCCCCCACAAAACCTTAGGAATCTGGGGGGATGGTCTGATTTGAGTACCTAGTAGTAAGCCAAAGGAAATTCCTTCCCTGGAAGTAGAAGATAACTACCTGGAGATACCTGGGTCTTACATAATTATGAAAGACCAAGTTGGTCATCAGGAGAAAGTTTGGGCTGGAATGGTCTGAGGGTAACTAAATAGCCAAATTGCCCTCTTATCATGAGTTTAAATTTATTAGCAACCACAAGAAAATTTTTTTAATATCTATGATAAGCACTAAAAAATGACCAATTCCTAGGAATAAAATCTAACAAAAAGTGGCTGAGATCTCAGCAGAGAAAACTATAAAATTTTATAGAGAGGAGTTGAAGAAAAACTAAAGTGGAGAGATTTGTTCATGAATTGGAGAACCCAAAATTATTAAGATGTCATTTCTCAGCCGGGTGTGGTGGTGCACGCTTGTAATCCCAGTACTTGGGAGGCTGAGACCAGAGGATCCGGGTTCGCAGCCAGCCTCAGCTACTTAGTGAGGCCTCCACAACTTAGTGAGACCCTGTTTCAAGATAAAGAATAAAAAATAGGGCTGGGGATGTAGCTTGGAGGTATAATGCCCCTGGGTTCAATCCCCAGTACCGCAAAAAAAGGATGTCATTTCTCCTCATACTGATCCATAGATTCAATATGATCCCAATTAAAAATCCCAAATTGAGCTGGGTACAGTGGTGCATACCTGTAATCCTAATACTTGGGAAGCTGAGACAAGAGGAATGCAGGTTCAAGGCCAGCCTCGGCAACTTAGCAAGACCCTCAGCAACTTAGTGAGATTCTATTTCAAAATAAAAAATAAAATAGGGTCGGGGGTATAGCTCAGAGGTAGAATGCCCCTGCGTTCTATCCCTAGTAACACACACACACACACACACACACACACACACACACACACACGCTCAAAAACCCAAAGTGAGCTTTACCTAAAGCAAGAAGGGCAGGAGAAAAGGGAGCCACACAGCATATCCTTCAGGGCCCCCCATAGAATGTGCCTGGGTGGTCCCAAGGTTCCTGCCCGCTTTGGCAGCTCTGACCTCACTATGGAGGGAGTATGTGGGGGGGATGGTGGAGGAAACAGTGTCAGCCACAGGTTCTCCACTCTGCGCATCCAGGCTTGGGTACCCGAAGGCGTGATGATGTCACTCACTTGCATTGGATTTGCTGTGGACCATGTTTCAGCAATGACATCATGAGGAGGAAGGGTAGAGTTAGTGATCAACTAGAGGTGGAGCTATATGTTTTTCCTCTGTAGAAGTTGGTCTGCCCAGGAAGGCAAGTGCTCACCCAAAATGGGTGGCTATTCTCCCCTTAGGCTCCCATGGTGGTCATGGAGGGGCGGAGAAGCCGGGATTGCTATTCTGAGACCCACCTCTTCTCCCTTGGCCAGGGACATCCTATGGGTCTATTGCCCATGCAGGGAGTGGCCAGTGCTCATTTCCTCTCACCACCTCCCTGAGGGGAAGAGGCACGATGGATTTGTCCCTGACAGGTCTCTGTCAGCAAAACCTTGTCCTCCCTTTCAGCTTTCTCCCAGCCTGAGAAGAGTCCAGGGAGGTCAATGGAGCCAATGTGAAGACACCATTGGTCCTCCTGGCCCTTCTTGAACAAGAGCAACTGAAGCCTTGGGGCTCGCTTTCGTGTTGCAAGACAACTTAGGACCCAAAGGCATTTCAGACCAAAGGGGTGAAATGACGCCTCTAGGGCAGCACTATTGCGTAGAACATTCCACAACAATGAAGGTGTTCCATACGCACCATCTGCGATGCAGCCACTAGCCTCCTTCAGCTGTTGACCACATGAAATGTGGCTAGCGCATTGAGCAACTGATTTTTAAATTTTATTTATTTAGCAGGACACAGTGGTCCGTAAGCCCAGTACTCAGGAGGCTGAGGCAGGGGGATTGCAGGTTCGAGGTCAGCACAGTAACTTAGTGAGACCCTGTTTCAAAATAAAAAATAAAAGAGGGCTGGGGGTATAGCTCAGAGGTAGACACACACACACACACACACACACACACACACACAAATTTATTTAGGTTAATTTAAATTTACATTTTTAGAGCCGCATGTGGCCAGTTGACTACTGTTGTTGGGGAGCCCAGCTCTGGGCCTGTATCTTTTTCATGACATCCCAGATTCTGCTCTCCCCTATCTATCTGTCCTGGCTTCATCAACCCAGCTGTTCCAGCTTCGTGAAGCCAGATGGTCTATCTCATCCTCCCCACCCTTTCTCCATCTGGTGAGTTTCTGCCAGAAACTGACTCATAAGCAATGGAACCCCTGTGAGAGGTAAGGCCGCCTCTTGCCCTGGGATCCCCAGTGTGGCTTTTCTCTTGACTGTCAGTTCCCCCAGTCATCCCTGATTTCTCCAGGCTCAGCAGCTACAAGTGCCGAGGTCCTTTCCCAGCAGACTCTGTCCCACCCCGACCCTGAAGTGATCCTAATGAAGGCAGAGAGTGCTCTAGCAGCTTCCACTCGCAGCTGTGGTCTGGAATTTGTCTTGCTCCTTATAGCATGTGTCCCTGGTGAGTCCTAGGGCATCTAGCTACTCTTTTTCCACGGGACATCTTTTTTTTTTTTTGCGGTACGGGGGTTGAACCTAGGGGCATTCTACCTCTGAGCTCCACCCCCAGCCCTATTTTTTATTCTTTATTTTGAAACAGGGTCTCACTAAGTTGCGGAGGGCCTCACTAAGTAGCTGAGGCTGGCCATGAACCCGGATCCTCCTGTCTCCGCCTCCTAAATACTGGGATTACAAGTATACGTCACCATGCCCAGCCTCCTCCACGGGACTTCTGAGTAGGTTCCTGTTTAGCATTTTAGTGCCCTACTGACACTAAAATCTAAGAGTCCTAATCCTGGACTTGGTTCTTACCTGACTCTCTCCCCGGCGCGCAGAACCTTGTCCATCCTAGTTTGTTGCCCAATGGCCTTGATGTCACTTCCAAAGTGGAGGGAGAATCTTGCCATGTCATTTCCCAGCCTAGCAGTGCCTGGCATCCTCGCCCTGCCCACTGCTTCAGTGGCTAGGCTCCAGCTTGCCCCACAGCAAGCCCTCTAATCTAAATTGTCTGGGGCTGTGACTCCTGCGTGGTCCCAAGCACAGAGCAGTTGACCAACATTTCCAGAGTATCAGCTAACAGTGAGGCAGTAATTCAGCTGCTACCACATTTTTCTCAGTTTTGGTGGCATATTTGAAGCCTCCAGTGTCTTTCAGGAAGGAGCAATTGAAGGCAATGAAGCCCTGGCTGCTTCTCAGAGAGGCAGAGAGAGGTGAGGGTGGCAGAAATGGTGGACACTGACAAAGAAGCCAGCTCCTCCTGTCCTAGCTTGTCATCCTGAGTCCATCCATCAGCTTCCCCCTGCTGGGAGTGAGAGGTGGACCATAACTAGCAGGAGGCCTGGCTAATGGGATGCTCCAGAATCAGAATGATTCAGGGCCATGAAGGTGGAGTGCACTTTCTGCTGGGGCTAATCCCCGCAGCACAGCGCTGGGCACAGCCTTGCTCCCATCTCATCAACATCCGAAGCAGCTGAGCTTTGGGAAGGAAGAGGCAGGAGGCTCTCAAATGGTCCTCCTAGTGATCGGCACTGAGGGGTTCTCGAGCTCAGGCCTGTCTACTCTTGGATATCTCTTAACCTGAGAGGGCTTTGGTGGCCTTGGACTTTCCATGCACAAAAGCAGTCTTCCTCCTATCTCCAATCATGGCTATGCAGTGCGGGGAGTCCCAGGGCTTCCAGTAACTTCCGGAGCAATCTTTTCTCTGCATACTCCATTGTTCTTAGGAAGAATTTTTGCTCTGGGAAATGACATGAGTGGGCATGTGCCCCTCAAAGGGAGGAGCCTATGGGGATACCCCGGGGATGTGGTCAAGATGGAAATGGTCACCACCAGCTGAATTCTTCCACTGAGCTTGTGTCCCCCCAAGGGGACAGATGGCAGCTGGCTGGGGCTGAGTTCACACATGCACAGGCAGAAGGAAGGTTGGAGGAGGGGGAGGTGGGGGCAACCATGGGAAGCACTTGCTTTGGCAAAGACACTCAGAAGCCAAAGTCCTCAGTCTACTCTGCCACCTCTGTGCATGTCTCAATGCTTCTTACCTTAAAGGGCCAGCATCTGGTTCCCTTTCAGCAATAGCTATTTTCATGTGACCTGAAGATGTTGTGGTCATGTCTTTGGGGGTCTTCATGCCCTGCAGATGCCAAGGAGGCTTCTGAGGCTGAGGGTCCACCATTGGTCTAGGTGTTGGGAGTTCTGTCTCCATGACTGAGCAGCTCCAAGGAAAGGGTCCAGAGTCCTGACATTCACCTGACAGGTAGAGAAGTCAGGAGGGAGACCTCCATCCCCTAGTCAAATATAGCACATTGACCATTTTTACCAACTCTGAGCCAGGCCTCTTTTCCTACGCAGGCCAGGCTCTCAACCTGAACTATAATAACCAGACATGTTTTCTATACCCCAGGGGTGGCAAATGGAGGGCATGTAAAAGGACAGGCTCCTACATGTTGCCACCATGACAGACCTAGAGCCACTGGAGAAGCGTATACATGGGCCTGTGTTAGGGAAGCTGCTGGTTAGCATAAGAGCGGTCTGGCAAGTGCTACCAAGGCCCTAAGCTAGATCACAGGAGCGCTGAGACAGACCAGGCAGATGCCGTGAGAAAAATGGCAGGGCTAGAATTCCACTAAATATACCAGTACAGCAAGCTGAGGGGCCAGGAGGACCCTGTGGACACGATGCTATCAGACCTGGGCCAGCCTTCCTGGAGGGCAGGAGAAACTCTTATTTCCACATACTCTTCCAGAGGCTATTGGAAGAAATTTCAGGACTCTATTTTTTTTTTTTTTTGGCGGTATTGGGGATTGAACCCAGGGGCATTCTACCTCCGCACTACACCCCCAACCCTATTTTTTTATACTTTTTATTTTGAAACCGGGTCTCACGAAGTTGCGGAGGGCCTCACTAGGTAGAGAGAGAGAGAGAGAGAGAGAGAGACAGGGAAAGAAAGAGAGAGAGAGAGAGAGCTGAGGCTGGCCGCGAACCCGGATCCTCCGGTCTCCACCTCCCAAAGTACTGGGATTACAAGCATGCGCCACCACGCCCGGCTCGGGACTCTTTATTTAGAGCCCAGTAAAAGACCAGGAGAAGGGAAGGGAGAGTGAGATAATGGTAGAAAAAGATGCAATTGGGCATTTCCTATTTATGAAGCTGAGAATCTTCTGGAGGTTTGGTTTGTTTTTACTAGATAATGACATTTCCAGCTGAAATCTACTTTCTCTGCAACTTCCTCTCTGCCTGTGATTGCACCGCTCGCCAGTAATTGCCTTCTTCCAACAATTTCAAGTTAGCCATACATTTCTGCATGATGCAATAATTTTTGTGAGGCTTTAAATTTTGCTAAGCATTTTTTGCATTATTTCTTTGCTTAATCATCTCCTGCCCCCAGATCATACCACAAGAGGAGAGTCTGGTAGACTGAAAACCAGGAAGTCTAGATCCCACCACAGTTTCACCTTGAGTGAGTGGACGGGAAGGGGATAGGAAGCTTGTGCAAGCGCTTGTTTCCTCCATATCTCAGTTTCTATGTAAAATGGGAGACTGGCTTAGCACACCATGGTAAGACTGAGTGAGGTCATGTCTACAAAGTAACTGAGGCTTCGGGCCAGGGCCACCCAGATGAAACCCAGCAAGATCCCAGAACCTTCAGCACCCGGCCGCCCAACTCAGTGCAAGAGGAACTTCACCACCAGTCTTGTTGGAAGTCCTCTCACCCATAATCCTTTTAAAACGAGTCCTTTTGCAATTCTGACGTTCTGTCATCTCTCATGCTTAGCTCATTTATTCTATCACTTCAGCCAGATTTTTACCTCATGTCATGTATTAGATTGTTTTCCATCACTATGGTAAATTCCTGAGATAATCAACTTAAAAAGAGGAAAGGTTTATTTTGGCTCACAGTTTTGTAGGCTTCAGTTCATGGTCTATTGACCCCATTGCTTTTGGACCTGTGGAGAGGCAGGAGCATGTTGCAGAGGAGGCTGCTTGCCTCATGGCAGCTGGGAAGCAAAAGAGACAAAAAGGAGGGCCAGACATGGCGGTGCACACCTGTAATTTGAAAGGTTGAAACAGGATCGCAGGTTCCAGGCCAGCCTCAGCAATTAGTGAGATCCTTTGTAACTTAGCAAGACCTTCTTCCAAAAAGCAGGGGTGGGGTGGGCTGGTGGTGTAGCTCAGAGGTAGAATGCCTCTGGGTTCAATCCCAGTAGAGAGAGAGAGAAAGAGAGAGAGAGAGAGAGAGAGAGAGGAAAAAGAGAAGGGACTGGGATCCCAATAGCCCCTTGAAGGCCAGGCCCCAAATGACCCATCTAATAGAACCAGAGGCTGGGGACTAAGCCTTAAGGCCTTGGGCCACATAGGCCTTTGGGCGATATTCACAATCCAAACCATAGCACAGCATAATATAATTTCAGGGCTCATATTAATGAATCCATTAAGTTGGATTGTGTAAGACACAGCATCAACCATGCTATGAACATCTTCAATAAGCACTCACCCTTTTCCGTGACTAATGCAACTCATCCCTGGGCTTCACCAGATTTCAGCTCAGTTTTCCACCATTCCTTCCCTTTGCCTCATAGGCCTTGTCATTCTTCATATTATTTATTTTAAGAACTCTTTGCCTGTATGCCATTTGGCTAATGTTCTGCTGCAGGCCATCGTTCCCAACAACCCTACAAATATTGTATTTAGCACTCAACATACTGGGCAGTGTGCTTGGTACCAGGAACGCAATAGTGAATCCAAAGCAGGCTGGTGAGCCAGACGTGCTCAGTTTGACTTTTAAAGAATAGACCTCTCTCTTGGGTCTTATGTACTCCCAGTTTACCATCTCATTCATTGCTAGAAAACCTACTGCCCCACTTGGTATCCGTATTCCGGCTTTAAAAGAAGTCACCAATAAACACTCGGACCCCTTTTGTATCAGTTCCTACACCTCAGGTTAAGCAGCATTTGTAAGCTGAGGAGGGGAGGAAGTAACATTCACATCTATGAAAAGCCACAGCTGGATAAAGCAAGTTTTACTTGCTTTATCTCATTCCGTCCATACACATACTGTTGTCTCCCATTTCACATCTCAGGAACCTGAAGGTCAGAGGAAGGCTATATAGCATGCAAGACTGCAGGGGTAGTTTTTTGTTGTCATTTGTCTGTAATAAATACTTAATACTATACTTCTTATGTGCCCACACTGCTCTAACCTCTTTAACAAGTATGAATTCATTTAATCTTCATAAAAATCCTGAGATTTTAATGCAGGTTTAGGAGACTCAAAAGCCAAACACTGTCCACTACGCTCCTACCGGAGCCAGAAATGTGACAAGGCTGGGTTGTCGTTGTGCACTCTGTGGGTCCTCAGCAAATCTTAGTTTTCTTCCTTATAAGGAAATAAGAGACATGAAAGTAAGCCATCCTCAAGTGACAATTCTATGGAATTTAGTGTCCTCACTCATCGCTAAGTCCTCCTCAGAGGGCCCTTATCTCCCCCTTTACCTCTCATTCCACAGCCCTGTCTTTGGCCCCTCTTTCCCTAGATTGGTGCGGACCTCTGGATGTCTTTCCCAAACCTGAATTGGCAGATACTTTCAGGAGGATGATACCAAGTGGGGCAGTAGGTTTTCTTGAGTTACACCCTCAGCCCTTCAGGAGAGGAGGCAGTCACATGATAAGTGAGCTCAGGAGAGTGAGGCACTAACCTCACACGCACTCATATCTGCACGCACACACACACCCACTTACAATGGAAAGATTTGCAAGTCGTGGAGACAAAAATCAAATTGCTAAGTTTCTTGAGGACAAAAACTGTTTTGTATGCATTTTATGTCCTGTGAGAAGCATTCAGTGAACGTTGAATGCATGCATGAAGGAAGGAAGGAAGGAGAAGCAGAGAACTGAAAAACAAGGAAAGAATCAGAATGTTAATATCATAAAACACAAGATCATTGATCTTCCATCAGTGCAGAAATCTACACAGCCCTGCTTCCTGTCATAGGAGACTCCTTATTTCTCAAGGCAGCTCTGTTGGGATCTTTCTTTATACTGAACTGATATGTGCAACTTCATACTTCCACTTTTCCATACTCTCTTTCATGTTTTCTTTCTTTCTTGCTTGCTTGCTTTCTTGCTTGCTTGCTTGCTTTCTTGCTTTCTTTTCTTTTCTTTTCTTTCCTTCCTTCCTTCCTTCCTTCCTTCCTTCCTTCCTTCCTCCCTCCCTCCCTCCCTCCCTCCCTCCCTCCCTCCCTGCCTCCCTCCCTCTCTGTCTTTCTTTCTTTCTTTCTTTGTACTGGGAACTGAACCCAGGAGTGTTCTACTTCTTGATCTACACACGCAACTCTTTTTATTTTTTTTTTATTTTGAAACAGGGTCTTGCTAAGTTGCTGAGGGTCTCATCAAGTTGCTAAGACTGGCCACAAACCTGCAATCCTCCTGTCTCCGCCTCTCAAATACTGGGATTATAAACGGGCACCACTGTGCCTAGCTCCACATTTTCTTTCTATAAATGGCTACTGAGCTCCTCAGTGATGATGTTGAGCCATGGCACCATAGAGCTCACAGTACCAGGGTACCAGGCACAGGAGGCATCACAAGCAAACTAAGAGGTTACAGGTGGGGTGCACACTGTGATCGGGCAACAGACTAATCCAGGAAGGTAGTGGGGATGAGGCACCTGCTTTAGATCAGGCACCAGTTTGAGTCTTGGAGGTTGAAAAGGAGGCAGAAGAAGAGCGCTTCAGGCAGAGGGGAGAGCAAAGGCCATGGGGTCAGGCCCAGCTCAGCTTGTTCTGGAAACTGAGAGCCGTGAGAGAGGAGGAAGAGAAGAGACCCCTCAGGACCAAAGGGAGGGACACTGTGAAGTCTGCTCTTGGAAGCCACAGGGGATGGGTCATCCATAGGGGGATGTCTGGTTTGCATTTCTAAACCAGCACCCTGGCTGGCTGCTTAGTGAAGAATGGCCCGTTGTGGGTAAGAGCAGCAGGTTTCAGGAACCCACTGGAAACAGGTGACAGCAGTAGCGATGGAGAGAGGTGGGCACTGTCGTGGCATTGCTCCACGGTGAATTAGATAAGGGGCGGAGCAGAGGAACCAAGGGTGGCTTAGAGGTTCCTAGTGTCCCTGATTGGTAGAACTGCTGCTGCAGTTTGCTGAATTTGAGGGGAATAGGGAGAAGCCAGTTTAAAGGGGGAATTTGGAGATATGTTCGGGTTTTAAAAATCACATAGGCTGTTCAGATCTGGAATTCAGACTTGGCTCAGCACCATGTATTTGCCCCTGAGGTAGAAAGTCCAAGAATGCTGTCTGGAACCCTCCTTGTCCTGGGAGAGGAGAAGCTGGAAAGTGGAGGAAAACTGGAAGAAAGGGACGGAGTCTGGAGGTTGAGAGCCAGGAAGGCCGAAATGAGAAATGAAGAAGAAAATGGTGCTTTGTGGGACGAGACTCTGAGTGAGCGAAGCCAGCTGTGGAGAAGAAATGGGGAAAGGACAGAGAGCCCGGAGGCTGCCCTGCCGCCTCTGAGGGCGTGATTGTCCCCTCATAAACCTCAGAGGCGACCAAGAATATTTATTCCCTTTTTTAAAATGTGTGGCAGCTTAGACATCCTTTTAGGCATTTAATGGTCTTCAGTCCTTTCTGGACCCAAACCCCCATTTTTGTGACAAATATTTCATAATACCTTCTTAATTTTCCCAACATAAAATTCACATATATACACATGCCAAATATATATATATATTTTTTTCCTTAAGTATAATGCACTTGGAATGTTTGGTAAGAGTAAGAGTTCAGTTCCCACAGAAGTAGAGGACAATAAAAGAGCAAAGATATGAGACCTCAGAATAAAAACCAAAGTTATAACTGGAAAGCCTTATTTGCATATGGCACCCTACATAAATGTCTTTCAAAAGTCACACAGGACACACCACACTTCTTCATTGGGCAGAGCTTGCCCCACGCGTTGCAGGACATTTAGCATTCCTGTCCCTTCCCACCAAACATGAAATGCCAGTTTTGCCTCCGGGAATCATTACAATGCTCCTACAAGTCCCCAAAGGCCCTCTAGAGGTGCCCTCCACACACTGGAACCATTGCCTTAGGCTAAGGTGCAACTTTATTCAGCCTCCTGAATTTCAGTAAAAAAATTTGTGCACATCTGTAATCCCAGTACTTGGGAGTTTGAGATAGGAGGATCACAGGTTCCAAGCCAGCTTCAGAAACTTAGCGAGACCCTCCGCAAGTTAGCAAGACCTTGTTTCAAAGTAAAAAATAAAAAGGGCTGGGGGTGTAGCTCAGAAGTATAATGCCCCTGGGATCAATCCCTCATACCAAAAACAAAACAAAAAAAACAGTGTCTCCCACCATCAAGGGAACCCCCTGGGCCCAGAAACTCACCGTG
>PVJS01006761.1:22548-58610 GCA_004027185.1 Glis glis
AAAAAAAAAAAAAAAAAAAAAAAGAGTAGAATAGAAGAAAGCAGGCTCCTGCGCATGAGGTCAGCTCCTCCTTCCCCTCTGCCCTCTGAGCCTACAGCGTACTGCACAGCACAGAACCCAGAGCCTGTGCTGTGTGGGGCGCAGCTCTTGCCTATTTCTTCGCGGCCTGATTGGAGAGTCGGCATTACTTTGATTATTATTTATTTGTGGAGTGCCTGCAGGGTCCCTCATTGCACACAGTGTGTGGCAGACAGGCACAAATGGGCTTGTGGGGGACAGGCCTCCCCACCACAGCTCCTGTACCCAGGGATTTGCATATCGTTGCAACATTGTGACAGGTTTCTTTCCTGCCTGGTGCTTGAGAGCTTTAAAGCTACCATGAATGATAAAAAATAATTATATGACTTGCATAAAGCCTTCATGTGGGAAGGGTAGTATTAGCTATTACATTTAATTATTTAATGCAGAAAATTATTCACACTGTGTAAAAAAGCCTGGTGGGAAAGTACATTGTGGTTCCCCAACTCCATCCCTGCTACTGGGAAAGAAACTGGAACACACAGGGTCCTGCAGGGAAAAGAGGGATTCCCAAGCCTATAGGGCGCAGTGGCATTAACCCACTCACATGGGAGACGCCGTGCTGCACTGGATCCGCCTGTTTTAGGGGCGGGAAGGACCTCTGTGATGTGAGGGGCTGCAGGCAGTTCTGGAAGGCAGCCAGCAAGGCCAGGTCCAGGTCTCTCCCCAAGGCGACTCGGAGGACATCCTCAGGGAATAGTAACTATGGCAAGGCCGGGAACGCTCCCTCGGTGCCAGACCCCGTGGGTACTTTTCACGTATGACCCACATGATCCTCAGCACCCTGGGGACATGTTCTGTCCTAATTCCTGCTTTTCAGCCGCCCTGCTTTGCCCTGCTCCAGGGGTATGTCCACTCAACATCCTAGTCTGAGAGGAGTTCTTTGCAGAAATCGGCTCGTTTATTCCAGCATGAGTAGCAAGAAGCAGCTACTGGGATCCCCCAATCTACCCAGCTACAACTGAGGCAGAGCAAGAGCCTCCCGAGGGCCCCAAAGTTGCTTAACTCATAACCCCCAGGTTTCATCTGCCCCCACAGGGAGGCCCGCAGGCTTCAGGAGGTCTGTGTGCCCCAGCCTTGCAGCTCCAGGGCCCTAGTATTGATGAGATAAATGATTGAATGAGCAAATAAATAAATGAAGTCCTTGAAACTTTCCAGGGGAGGGGAAAACTTATTTCCAAAGAAAAACAGGTCCAGTTAAAATTGTGCAGTGCTGGGGGTGTAGTTTCATGGTAGAGCACTTGTCTAGCTTGCCCTGGGTTCCATCCAAGCACCACACACACCCCCAAAAGTATGTATTCCTCCAGTAACCACAAGAGCCACCCCCATCGCTGTCACCACCCTGGGGCCTCCTCTCATCAAGGCAAGGGTCCACTTCTGCCCTTTGTCATGTGGTCCCCTAGCTATCTGAGCAGGAGGTCCCTCCAGGCAATTCTGAATTAACACATCACAAGATGGGGCTGGCAGAAGAAGGCAGGACTCCTCACAAGCAGCTGTGTGCTCAGTTATGCCTTCGCCATTAGACACCACTAATTTCCATGATTGCTGTTATGTCTAAATGGCATCCTAATATACTACAATTGATATTATCTCTGCTTGGTGTCAGTTACCAGTGTGCTCCGTGCTCTTCCACGGGATCCGCTCTTCACAGACGCACACTGATGCTTCGCCACCACTGTTGCCACCGCCAGCTGGAGTCAGCAGACACTCTCTGTTCTTTCAGCGTCCTCACCTCTCACACCATGGCCCTGGAGCCAGGAAAGATTGGGGCTCCCAGAACCTGGGTACCGCCCCACTCCAGGTCATCACCAACCACCTCCCACCTCTGCTCGGCCACTGCCTTGCACACCTATTCTCGAATGCTTGCTCGCTCAAGCCAGGGGGTTGCCCTCTTTCAGGGACCCCCTTCGCTAGGTGGAACACAAGCTGCGGCGAGGCCTCATTTTAGGCCCTGCCTCCAGCAGGAGGCCTTGGCCGCTTCCTCTGGTTTCATATTGACTTGTTTTTTTCCCCTGTCTGAGGAGCAGAGTCACCTGAAGAGGCCCTGGGACCCAACTCCGGGGCCTCGCCATCCCTGTCCCACTCCAAGTCTCTTTTCCTACTCTTCCTCCTCCCATTCTCTCTCTCGCCTTTCCTCTTGCCCTCTTTCTCCCCACTTTCCACCATCTGTTCTCTCTTTGCCTCATCCTCCTCCACCTCTTCTCCACCATCTACCTTAAGTGGCCTTTCCCACCAGTTCCATTCTCCATCCTTGGCCTCTCCCTTGATTCTTAAGTCCTTCGCATCTCTCCCGTCTCTGTTGCCTGGCAGGCAGGTCTTCTCTCCCTCTCACAGCTCACAGCTCCTTGTCTAATCTTAGCTCTGACCCCCCCCCACAGCTCTCTGTGCTGTGTGACCTTGGAAGGGAACAACCCGGGGCAGGTGCCTCTGAGCAGATTAAAAGTCTAGTCATCTTCCCCATCAGGGGCCAGCAATTTGCCCTAGTCTCCTCTTCTGTTCTTCTTTGCTTTGCTTTGCCTTTGCTGGATCCATCTGGGGTATATAGTGAAAGTGGGCAGGAAGGAACAGAAGAGAAAAAAGATCAGGAAAGTGACTTTTCACCTTCAAATTCCCAAGAATAAGCAGCACAATCCCAGGGGATAAATGGAAGTGTGTAGATTTTCTTCTCACCATCAAGCTGTTGTAAAGCTCGTGTTGCTTCTGAGATGATCTCAGAGGAGGCCTCTGCTCTGGGCAGAGGAGCAACTAAGGATCCAGAATTCCAGGGCAAAGGCCTGTGCCCAATACCTCTTCTACAGCAGCCCTGCTGTCTAGCAACAGAGATGTAAAACAGGCCCACCCACAGCTCATCCCTCTCACCAGCTTTCTAGCCAAAGAGAGTGACGCTGGTCCAAATCATAGTTTCTAAGAACCTAACAGTTAACTGGCTACATGAAGTTGAGTCTAACGAAATTTACCCATGACAGCCTGCAAACAATCTCCATTAGTATCAGCCAGGTCTCATTCAAGAGTGTCTTAATACTACTGACCCAGAGGAAGGTGCTGAGAAGATCTTAGAACCAGACTAAAGGGGAACTGAAGATTCCAGAACCTTCAACTTCTTTCCTCCTTCTTTCACACATATGGCTTTGCTTTTCAGCTCAGTTCCACACCCAAAGTTGAACCTGTAAGTCCTACTTAGCTAGGAGGGACGCAGATCAACTCTAGTCTATAATGACCATAGCTGATACTTATTTGTAGCATACTCCAGATTAGGCACAGTTCTAAGTGCTTTGCCTGTGTGGTCTAATGTAATCTCACCTTAATCCCACGGTTGATCCCATTTTCTAGGTGGGAAAACTGAGGACAGAGAGGTGTGGTTCTTTGCTCAAGGTTACTGCTGTAGTTTGGATCTTGAATATGTTGAAAGTATGATTGCCAATGCTTATGGTGCAACTGGGAGGTGGTGGAATATTTAAGAGGTGGGGCCTAGTGGAGTGAGTTAGGCCACTGGGGTGTGGATATTGGGTGGGACACGGGCCCTTCCTCTCTTTCTCCCTCCTGGCTACCAGGAGGTGAATAGGCCTCTGTCATGATATACTGTGACACCACAGGTCCAAAGCAACAGTGCCAAGCAAAAATGGACTGACACCTCTGAAACGATGAGCCAAAATAACCTTTTTCCCTTATTAAGTTATCTCAGGTAATTTATCACAATACTAGAAAGCTGACTAATGCAGTTACCAGCTAGTATGTGGCAGAGTAGGATTTGAACCTAGTCTACCTTCAGGGATCACACTCTTAACCACCACACTGCCTCTTTCAACTTATTATATCTCCAACAACAGAGCTGAATCAGGGCACAGATAATCGAAAAATGAAGGAAGTCCAAACTTCTCGTGTATGTGAAATATATCATATGATGTTTTTGCACCATTTTTCCTCCCTAAAATAATTTAGTGAAGCTAATATCAGTTTGATGTGCATTTTCTCAGCCCACACCAGTCAGTGAGTGGATGTTCAGTAGTAATCAGGAGAACAAATTCTGCCCGGGTGGGGGCTGCTCGTCAGCCTGGGTGGCTGGCTGCACGTGCAGCCTTGACCAGAGCAGAGCCCCGTCTTCTGAACTCATCCCGAGGCTGGGGTCAAAAGGGGAAATCCACTCCATCTGTAGGATTTAGGGATGGCCAGGGAAAGGCTTCCTGTGAAAATCATCCCCTCTGGATGACCCACCCTGCTTGGCTCTGAGAGGTTGGACAGTAAGAGGTTTGGTTTGCCACTTCAGGGAGAGCCAGGAAAACTTTTTCTGAACCAGTCCTGACTTCCCAACCATTTGGAACCCAATTACCAGAGGAAGAAGGGCAGACACGCAGAACCTGGGCCTAGGTCAAACTGATCTTGTAAAAGAAAACGTCTATGAATTTTTTCCCACCACCTTCTCTATTACACCCCCAATCTCCAACTATCAGGGTTTCCAGAAAATGTAGAGCTGGAAAAAACAGGTGTGTGTGTGTGTGTGTGTGTGTGTGTGTGTGAGAGAGAGAGAGAGAGAGAGAGAGAGAGAGAAAAGAAGAGAGAGAGAGGCAGAGAGAGAGAACACCAAGCTCTTACACTCCAGAGAGTATAAGGAAAATGTTTTCCTCCCAGGCCCTTCCATATAGGGATTTGGCCAAGTGGTACCCTTGGACAGTGTGGCAGGCATGGACTTTGTTTCCGGGATGGGGTGTGGAACAGGTGGGAGGAGGCTGATGTTGAAATCGTGGGAGGAGGAGGCCGACAAAGGGAACAGAGACATGAAAGCTGGCTCTGAAACCCTCTTCAAAGTCCAGCTTCGAGGACTGATGGGCTATGGGACGGAGGGATGGGAAGGTGGGGGGGGGGGTCAGGGTGAAAAGCTGCCTCTTAAAGGGACTCTGTCCACCCTCCTAGACTTGCTCCCTGGGCCTGCATTCCAGCTGTGCGTGACTTTCCTCAGGGCTGTGTCCACAGGAGCCCTCGGCAGTAAAGGAACTGGTCAGTTTCTGCAGCCAGTGGAGGGTCACCAGGTAGCTTGCTGCAGGACAGAGAAGTCACTCAAAAGCTCTAGCAGAGCCGGGCGTGGTGGCGCACGCTTGTAATCCCAGTACTTTGGGAGGCGGAGATCGGAGGATCCGGGTTCGCGGCCAGCCTCAGCTCTCTCTCTCTCCCCCAGTAGTGAGGCCCTCCGCAACTTCATGAGACCCGGTTTTAAAATAAAAAGTATATATATAAAAAAAAAAGCTCTAGCAGCATAGCCTGGGGAGGGGGAGGGGGACCCTGAAGCATTAATCCCAACAGCTTGGTTGATCCCATGGAAGCCGGTGTGGAGCCATGATCAGGAGAGGCTGTGATCAAGGAGGAGTTAACTGTCTCCTGTTTTCTCCTGTCTGCACATATACAAAGAAATCCAAGGGTGAGCAGAGTGCACAGCGTGGAGGTTGACAGGGTCCCTTTAAGTCTCGGCCCCTTCCCCTGGTGTGCGCCAGTGGATTAACCATGTACGTGTGTCTGGTTTTCGACATGTAGCCTTCGATTTGCTCCCCGCCTTTCTTCCTTCCCTTCTCTCCTCTCTCAGAAGTGTTGCAGACCGTGGCCAACTTACCCGTTTTGTTTCAGGTCTCTCTGGCAGATGAAAAGGCTCCAACTCTTCCTCTTCCCTTGGGCACGGAGACTCCCCACCTCCTATCTCTCCTCCCACCCCCACACCCCAATAATGTTTGGTTACCACGTTTTCTAGGTTGGTGCTGGCACCCCTGGATTCTACTCTTGTTCCTGTCTCTCTCCCTTCTTTTCCTTGACCTCTTTCCCCTCCTATTCTGAAATATCTCTACCCATAATGATGGCATTTGTATCTAGAGACAGTCCCCAGCATTTTCCAAAATTGAAATTTAAGATGCACGCCTGATTCTAGTTTGTTTGGGGACTTCACTTCTCCACCTCTGTCCCCCACAAATTCAGTGTTCCCCTTTTGCCTAGCAAATAAGAGATCTGAGAAACTGGGAGGGAACTGGCTGTTTCCTGCTCATAGCATGTGACTTAGCTGGGAAAAAGAAGGCCCTGTCTGCCTCAAAGGCTCTGGCATAGTCAGAAAAGAGCCATGACTTCAAGCTGACCCCCACCTAACCCACGGCCTCGCCAACCTCTGCTTCCCGACTCTGGCTGTCCCGAGTCTCCGAGGTGGCGTCTGTTTTATTTTGGCAGAAATGCCTGGGAACCGAGAGGCCCTGTCCCCGTGGCCTGACCTCCACTCTAAGAATAACAGCCCTAGGACAGCATGGCATGCTAGCCCTCTGGAGAGAGGTGGCTGGGAGGTGGGGAAGTTAAGGGAACTGGATAGGCCAGGAGGAAATGGAAGAGCAGAGGCTTGGCTCTTGGGAGTGAAAAATAAAAGGGAGAGTTGGCAGCCTTCAGGAGAGCTGGGGCGAGGTCTGGGAGCCTCAGACGACCTTCCTCCTTTCTTACCCTTGCACCAGCTTCTAGATTCCCATCGCCTGGAAGCTCACAGACAGGGACGTGCTGGCCCTGCTGAGCACAGGTGGCCAGATACCTGTCATCTCTCCTTTGCAGAACGTGCCCCCAAACACTAAAAGAGCAAATGTCCTGGATTTTTTTTTTTTTTTTGGTACTGGGTATTGAACCCAGAGGCATTCTGTCTCAGAGGTACGCCCCCAGCCTTTTTTATTTTTCATTTAGAAATAAGGTCTCGCTAGGTTGCTGAGGCTGGCCTCAAACCTGTAACCCTCCTGTCTCAGCCCCCTGCTGGGATTACGGGTGCGCACCACCACGCCCAGCTCGAATGCTCTTTCTTAAAGAAGACAAGTCTCCTTCGTGCTCTTCTTTCCACCCCATCGCTGGGGAGCCTGGGGTCCTACTCTGGGGTTTCCTGGCCTGGGCTGTACGCCCCATGGAGTCCCAGACATCGCTCTCCAGGCCCCGCACCTCCCCGGGAGGTCAGTGATCCAAACCCAAGAACACGGTCTGCTCTTGTGGAACATCCACCCATGCAGATGGCCTCGAGGGCATCTGGGGCAGCCTATAGCTAGGTTTGTCCAAGTGTTCCCCAAAGTCTTAATGAATATTCATTTCTTTATCTCTCCAATTATGGTAAAAATAAATAAAAGCCATGTCAATGGGATAAAGTGATGACGTCAGGACGCTGGTCGTCCCCTTCTGCGCCAGCATCTCCCCTCCATGGCTTCACTCCCTTTCTTTTTATGTATTTATGTATTTATTTATTTAATTTTTTTAATTTGCTACTGGAGATTGAACCCAGGGACATTCTACCTCTAAGCTATACCCCCACCCTTTTTATTTTGAAACAGGGTCTCACTAAATTACTGAGACTTGCCTCAAACCTGCAATCCTTCAGTCTCAGCCTCCCAAGTACTGGGATTACAGGTGTGCACCACACACCCGGCTTCATTCCCTTTCTAAGGAACCAATGTCCCCATATCTTGATCAGACCTGTTTGCAGGAAATCTTTGATAACCTCACTCACTCCGAGCGGCATTTGCGTTTCAGCGGGACCCTGCATCAGAATGAGGATGTTGGGAAAGGAACCTGGGGGATGCTTAGGAGAAAACCCCAAAAGCACTATCCAGCACCATGCAGTACGTTACCAGACTGTAAGACTGATCTCAGCTCTGTCGCCTTTCAGTTAGCGAGGCCTTTGCCAGGGCCTCTGCCCCTGGAGACGTTTGGGCAGGCCGGATGCAGGAGCGGAGCTAGTCCGATTCCATCTGCAGAGTCCAGCTCATTACACATGCTGTTTGAATGGTTTGGTCCTTTGCTTACCTCTGGGCTTTACATGAGTCGCCTCTGAGCCCAGATAGCCTGGCCACCCTTCCGGCCACACTGACTCCTGCGGTGTTCAGGGCCGTTCTCATTCTCAGCATCACCAAAGGACCACCTCCCGTTTACCTCTAACGGGACACACAGGGCCTTCTAATGGAAAGAACTAGGGATGTAGGAGATGCCGAAACACAGACTAAAAAGAGAACCACAGTGACAGGGCCCTGCCATCCACGCCCATCCCCGCCCCTGCTGGGAAATGGAAGGGGCCTTTGTGAGGGAGGATGGAGAGGCGAGAGGACTGTAGGATGGCTGCTTGTGACCAAGGGAAGGCAGGGCAGGCGGGTTGGACTGATACCTCCCCGCTGCTTCCTCTCCTCTTGGGCTCCTTGCCAGAGTGAGGGCATTCCAGACTCCCAGCAGCGACACTGAGGTGCCCGGACAATGATTCTGATGGTGATGTTGCTCTGTTCTTGTCTGTCTAATATTCCTTTTTAATCCCCATCCTGCCTGCCCCTCCCTCATGTAGGGTTACTTTAGTGATCCTTGGAATGTTTTTGACTTCCTCATCGTGATTGGGAGCATAATTGATGTCATTCTCAGTGAAACTAATGTGAGTATTACTCTGCCCTCCCCAGGACACTTCCTCCTCCTCCTCCTCCTCTTCTGCCTCCTCTGTTCCTCTCTCTCTCTCTCTCTACCTCCTTTTATGTTTTTTTTTAATTTCCTGTTTTTACCCGCCTCCAGTCATGCTTTTTATTGAACCTGCCGTCGTCCTGTGGGGAAAAAAAGTGGGAGTTTGTCCTCCTTTTTTTCCACTGTCCCAGCTCTGCTCGCTGCGCAGAGCCCCAAAGCACGGAGCTGAGCGGAGGGAGCAGGCAGCGTGGGGAGTCGCTGCCCAGCTCCCCTCCCAGGTGGCCACAGCCCGCGTCACCTTGGAACTAACCCGGCTTTTGTCAGGCCTCGAAAACCAGGTTACCCAGGTTTGATCCGCCAGAACTATAGAGTGGTAAGAGAGTATTTAATATGCCCACGTAACCTCTTTCTTTTCTCATTTTTTTCTCTTCTCTCCTTTCTTTCATGCCTTTTTTTTTTCATTTCCCTCCTCCCTTTTGTTTTGTTTTTCTCCTTTGTTGTTGGTTTGTTTTTTTCCCCCTCCTCTCTCTCTTTTCCTCGGCTTCTCTGCCCCATGCAGCACTATTTCTGTGATGCATGGAATACATTTGACGCCTTGATTGTTGTGGGTAGCATTGTTGATATAGCAATCACCGAGGTAAACGTAAGTACATGGCGTCTGAATCTAACTGTCCGTGCCTGCTCTAACATCCATTTGTCTCTTCTGATTTCTTTTTGTCCTTCATTTTTATTTCCTTCTCCCCACCCCCTTATTTTTATTTCATTTTTATTTGTTTATTTAAATTGGTTTAAAGGATTTTTTCTTGTTGCTTTGTTCTGAGATTTTTTTATTTTTTATTTTTATTTATTTATTTATTTTTACTTTTTGAACGCATTAGGACTTCCCCTTTCCTTTTAAGTGTTGATTGCTGCATCTTCTTCTCTCTCCCTTTAAATCAGCCTGGCATGACTCACACTGTATAGGAGGATGCAGCTATGTGAATTATGGAGTGAGAAAATGAAGGGTTGTTGATAACTTCTGGGCCGCTGCTGGGGCCAGGACCAAAACCTCCTCTAGCCCCCACCTTCACCTCCAGACCAGTACCTTCCTGCTCTTACTTTACATCCCTGTAGCATCTTGGAAAGGAGCTCTTTCAAAGCATAACACCCTGAGTTGAGGCTAGGACTTTGCCTACATAGTCAGCCATACCCTGTCCTCTCCTAAGGACCACCTGCTTGTCTTCATGTTGAATGGGCTCTATTTCAGTTTTACATCATTAGCCCATGTGGACAGCCTGGTCCCCTTCAGGCTCATTTGGGAGAGAAGGAGAAAACCTATCAAGTTCTGATGTTTGCTTTACCTTCTTCTCTAGAAAAACTAAGGAACTGGGTGGTTGAGTGATCTCTGGGTGGGCCCTTTCTCTGTGTTGCAGTAGAAGTGGGCACTACGTGAGTGCTGCACTCCCACAAAACCCACCTCAGAGACCTGCCTGGTGCACTGCCTGGTTCTCCCTCCTCCAAACTACCCCCTTCATGGCCCGCCCCTGGTTCTCTGGCCTCAGACCCCTCAGGCCCTGCACTACTAGGCCTCTAGTACCTTCTCCTCCCAAGAGTTGCCTCCTCCTATACAGTTCCTACCAGTTTTTGCACACGTCTTTTTGTTACCTGGCATGTTTAAATCTTCTCTCTCTTTCTATAGGCAAGCCCTCTTGCGGTTAGTCTTTAACATGTGTTGTTTAATTTTTTGTCATTATTTTTCCTTAATTAAGAGACTTGATAATGTTTGCATAAACCTTTGATGCACTGAACCATTGAATAACAGTACAGAGCAGACGCTTTAGAGTTTTGATCTAAAATGTTTGAAACTCCTGCCATCCACCAAGCAACCCCATTCCTTATGCATCCTTCCCCTTCCAGTCAGTTGAACTGACGTATGGTATCTTATTGGCTTGATTCCTCCTAATTAGAAGTCCCGTCTGCTCCCCTTCTAGTCAATGGGCTTTGGAAGGATGCTATTACACTTCCGAACATCCCCTCCTATAGCCTCTCATCCCCTCCCTGCTCACCCTATAGCTCCAGATTCGATTGCCCCTCTGTCTCCAAGAATAGTGGGTTGTCTTTGTCTCATGGTGTGTGTATGTGTGTGTGTGTGTGTGTGTATGTGTGTCGTGTGTGTGTGTGTGTGTGCTTTACCTTGACTTCTTCCAGTAAATCTTCAGATCATTAACAATAACCCAAAAAAAAATCAGTCTTCCTACAAATGTTCTGAGCCTCCTCCCTTCCTGAGTGGGCTCCTGGTTTTGCAGTCTGGATGAGCCCTAAGTTGTATCCCTGGTCTATTCCAGCCCATGCATGTAAAGACCAGAGCTCTGTGCTTAGCGCTTGTGCTCTGCAGTGCTCTGCACTGGGCACTGCAGGGAGAGCAACAGGAAAGAAGCAGCAGTGGTGGGCTCTGCCTTTCACAGACAGCAGTCCAATCCCATACAACAATCTATGCAGAGGGACTCAGCACCCCATGACGGGAAAATACAGGAAGGACAGCAGCCTGCTTCCCAGAAAGGCAAAGAGGGCCCATTGCAGCCCCAGGACAAATCCCATAGCACTCAACCTCCCTTGTTATCTCAAACTGTGTTTCAAAAGAAAAACAAAGAAACATCAAGTGTGTGTGTATGTGTGTGTGTGTGTGTGTGTGTGTGTGTGTGTGTGTGTACACACATATATGTCCTAGAATATAACATTTCTACAGGAAAAGTGGCTATACTGGAGGGTATGGAGATAGGAGACAGGATAAGAAAGGAGCCTTCCTCCTTCAAGCAGACCCTAACAGTTGTACAATGTTTTTTTTTATTTACAATTCACTTTTGCATTTATCTCATTTGTATCTTAACTACCCTGTAAATTTGACAGGAAAAAGAAAAACAAAACCTCTTATCCCCAAGTTGCTGACATTAAAGGTAGGGACAGAGCGATTAAGTACCTTTCCATGTCCCAGAGCTGGAATCCAGGCCTCCTATATGTGGCCAATTCCCCTGGCCCTAGGCCAGAGCCAGATGCCCTGTGATAAACATATGGATCTCACATGTCCCCCTTGGAGTACTCACACCAACCAGGATTTATTAAATCTTTATATTCTATCATTTACATTCTGAATAACCACAGAGGGGTTTTTCATTTTCTGAATAAGAAATGGTTTCTCAGCCCGCCCTCTGCATTCTGAAGTACCTCCCTCTCCCCACCCCACACTGACACGCTATTCTCTTGCCCATATTGAGGATCTTGGATATTTAACATCACACCGAAGGACTGTCTGGGGAGAAGATGGCAGCGGTGTGTGGTGGGGAACCAGAGGGGGTGTCCAAAGGCCCAACGCTTATTACTAGGTACTTTCTCCCCTTTCCTACACAACTAATGGCTTTGAACAGAAAGAACAAATGTACCACCACTGGAAGCAGGAGGGTGGTTGGCAAGAGGGAAAATAAGGGCTGGCTTGAAGTCAGAAAACTGGCAAATTGTTGGGTCTCACTTCTGTTACCAAAATGCCCTCAGACTTAACTGTCAAAGGAATATAACATTTATAGCAGTGAAGCTTTTGAAGCTCACATAAGAGCATCTACTTAAAAGCTCTATATAAACTGTAAAGTGCGGGGAAGGTTAGATAATATGGCATCAAAGCAAATGACATTCTCTTCAAAACCCCCCCTGCTGGGATAACTTGGAGGGCCTGGTCTCTAACCAAGACCATCGCCTTAGTGAGACTTTCAGAGCTGGGTGTGGTGGTGCACACGTGTAATCCCAGTACTTGGGAGGCTGAGACAGGAGGATCACAGGTTTGTGGCCAGCCTAAGCAACTTAACAAGGCCCTCCACAACATAGTGAGATCCTGTTTCAAAATAAAAAATAAAATAGGGCTGGGGCTATAGCTCAGAGGTAGAATATTCCTAGTTTCAATCCCCAGTACCATTAAAAAAAAATTGTAACTTTGAGCCCACAAACACAGTTAGAGCCCTCATTTCCCAGACATGACTATACTCATGGGGACAGCCAATGGGCAGAGCTCAACTGCAGCAAACAAAGGCCATTGACTATGGCCCACCAGGGCCGACGCTCAACAGGCCTGGGACTCTGCACTCAGCGACCAGCCGGTATCATGGATGGCAGGTTATGTGAGCAATAGTCCTCAGCCCCCCCACCCACATGCTTCTGCCTTTAGGTTATGGGCAGCTTATGGGAAGCTCCAGGACTTTCTTCCCAATCCTATGGGACCCTTTAGAAAATCCTGCATCCCTGGGTTCTGCTCCAGGATTTCCAGATTTTCCTAGACGTACTGTCACCACAAGACATGGATTCCCAGTCACCTGTTCTATTTAGGTGCAATCCACACGTTTTTGTTTTTGTTTTTGTTTTTTGGCGATACTGGGGATTGAACTCAGGGGCATTCTACCTCCAGGATACACCCCCAGCCCTATTTTTTTATTCTTTATTTGGAAACAGGGTCTCACTAAGTTGTGGAGGGCCTCACTAAGTAGCTGAGGCTGGCCGCGAACCCGGATCCTCTGGTCTCAGTCTCCCAAGTACTGGGATTACAAGCGTGCGCCACTATGCCCAACTAAATCCACACTTTTAACTTGGGTGGAATTCATGAGGGCTTTTTGCCTTAACCCATCATCTCTGACCCCTTTAGCCCCACAGGAGTTGACTCTCATTCCCCTCACCAGATGCCGCATTCATCCTAACATCCCTCCAAATCTTTCTCACATTTTAAAATTTATGCTTTTATTAGTGCATTGCAATTATACATCATAGTGAAGTTCAATGTGATCCAAACATACATGCACATAGCTCTTGGTATATTTCCTTCTGCTTCCCAGCCCACACACCCCTTCCTCCCCATACATGTTAGTAAAATTGGTAGTAACACCATAAATTGCCATAGTATTGTTTTAACTGTTTCCTTCCTCAATCCTCCTTTTTCCCCCTTTCCAAGCCCTCCCTCAGTCCCCTTCCTCTATTCTACTGGTCTCTCTCCATATTAAAGTCCCTTATATTTCCCATTTTCCTTCTAGTTTCTACAAATGAGAGAAAACATACAACCCTTGACTTTCTGAGACTGACCAGTCTCACTTAGCTTAATATTCTCTAGTTCCATCCATTTTCCTACAAATGACATGATGTTGTTTTTCTTTATGGCTGAGTAGAATTCCATTGTGTGTATACCTTTGTCTCCTTTCCTCCTTTCCTTCTTTGGTGGCCCTCCCTCTCAGGAAGTGGAATTTCTCCCAAACAGGAACCACCACAGTATTTTCAGACTCTCCTATGTGTCAGGAGCTATTTTAGGCACCTGGGATACATCATTGGCCGAAACAAAAGCCCCTGCCCTCATAGGCTTGCATTCCAAAGAGGAATAAACAGACCATGAGCGATAAGTACAGAAAACAAGGAAAATATATAGTACATTAGAGGATGGTAAGTGCTTTGGGAAAAGCACAGTACCATGTAAGAAGGATCAGAGTGCTAAGGAGCAGTGAAGACAAGTACAGTTTGTTGTTGTTGTTTGTTTGTTTTTTATTTTTTAGGTCCTGGGGGTTGAACTCATGGGCGTTCTACCTCTGAACCACACCCCCAGCCCTTTTTTATTTTTTTATTTTGAAAGTGGGTCTCACTAAGTTGCTGAGGGTCTCACTAAGTTTCTGAGGCTGGCCTCGAACCTGCAACCCTCCTATCTCAGCCTCCCAAGTACTAGGATTATAGGCAAGTGTCACTGCACCCTGCACAAGTACAGTTGTAAATAAGATGGGTTTGCTTGATGAGGTGACCTTTGAACAAAGCAGAGATATGAAGGATGTGAGGAGTTATTCATACAGATATCTTGGAGAAGAGCTTTCAAGGAGGGGATGCGGCCAGTGTGGCTGATACAGACAGGACAGAGGGAAGGAGAGGGGTGGGGTCCAGAGAAGTAACAAGGATCAGGCCTAGGCTTTTATTCCAAGCAAAGAGTGGATGCACTGGTGGCTGCGAGCAGAGGTACCATGTGCTCTGACTTGGGTATTTAAAGGACTACTCTGCCATCGCTAGGAGCCAGGGTTGAAGCCAGACAACCATTTACAAGGCAGATGTATCCGTCCAGGAGGGAGGTGATTGGCAGTTTGGAACAATGAGGCGGCAACAGGAGTGTTGTGCAAAATGGTCAGATCCTGGATCCGTTTTGAAAGTAGAACTAACAGTGTTTCCTGACACACTGGGTGTGGGTGTGGAAGGACAGACGCTCAGGATGACGATGCAGTTTGGGCTGAGGGATAGAAGGATGGAGTTGGTATGCAGGGTGTGGAGACTGGAGGCAGAGTGTGTTCAGATGAAGGAAAGCAGGAGCTCAGCTTGGACGTGTCTATGAGACTTTATAGAGTGGAGGCGTCAGGTAGACAGCTGAACACATCAATGTGAGATCCCAGCACGGAGTCATCAGCAAATAGACAGCATCTGAGCCACGACACTGGAGGAGCACGCCAAGGGATGGAGGAAAGGCAGAGGTGGGAAGAGGTCTGAGCCAGGGGCCTTCAGCAGGAAGAGGTGGGGACCCTGTGTGCTCAGAGCTGCTTTGTGCTTAAGTTTCTGTTCGCTCTGAAATTTGAACTCTGAAATTTTAGTTATATTTGTCATGGTGCAGACACAGGTTGGAAAAGAATTTCCAAGACAAAGAGCAGAGCTACAGTTGGAGATTTATTTAGGAAAGCAAGAAATACACATTCAAGAGAGACTGTGGGCCATCTCAGGAGGAAGAGAGAGCACACTTTGGGGTGCATAGCTCCTTTTTTTATAGGAAACTTTGTAAAATGGTGATCATGAGAGGTACCTGGGGTGGCATCAGCCCAACGATCTTATACCTTTTACCACGGAGCAGGAGAGCAGGCGATGGCGGCCCGGTTCTTCTCAGAATCTTTGGGCTAACATTATCCAGTTGAGGGACAGCACTTGGCTTGTGACAGTGTCTCTCTAGACTTCTTTTGATCAGTCTAAAATACATTCTTTAAGCTAACAAACAATATAGGTACCAATTAACTGGACTTACAGTGCTTTGAGATTTACTGGACCTTTTAAGAATTCAGGGTTGGCAGAAATCAGGCCTCCAGAGTGAAGATGAGAGTGATCGTAGAGTTTGTAGATTTAAAGCTACAGTCTCTCCTTCCTTCCCTGATTGTCTCCTTTTTATCTATTTCTTTTGTTTCTTCTATTCTACCTCATTCCCCGTCCCCCTGGTATGTGGTGCACAGTTCCCCCTTTTCCCCACCTAGGCAAGGCATCCTCTGAACGGCTGCTGGATGTCACCAGAGCACCACCCTAGGCCCCCACCTTGTCTCCTTAGGTTGGATTATGCTTTAGTGACTCAGACCCATGCCGTTGCCCTTCTCCTTCCTCCCCAGTGTCTTGTTCTAAATCTGAGCCACCCTTCCTTTGTGTGTCCTGTGAGGTCCGGGTGCAAGTCCCCATCAATACATCACAGCCTCTGTTCTCCTCAATTTCTTGAATCTGAAATCATATATTTCAGAGGGAGAACCCGTGGTCATTCCTAAAAGACTGTAGTGTCAAAAACCGCTCCCTAATACCCCAAATTGGAGTCAGTTTCGAGGCTTGGACCAACAACCTTTCTTCTTTATTCTGTCTTTTAAATTATTTTGAACAGTGGAAAGTGCTGAGAGGCCTGGATTCTTGCATTCTGGCTGTAGAGAAATATTCTCAATGGTGAATGAAGATGCCACGCTGTTTCCAGCCCTGACACTGAAAAGCCTGGTGACTTAGGGCAATTAACCTCGTTCTCTGAGCCTGGGTTTCCTTGAAGGCAGTGGGGTTTAGGGTGGGGGCAGGTGAGAGTCTCTTGCAACCCCAGCCCCTGTGATTCCAAAGTGGGCTTTTCTGCTGCTTGAGGTAGATGTTTCCTCTTGCCTTTGCTAAAGCTCCCAGCGCCTAGGGGTTGGGCCCCCAAGGCTTTGGCGTGGCTTTTGTGGGGGTTATAGAGAAAAGGGGCAGGAAAGAGAGTGCTGGGGAGAGCAGCAGGCACAGACGCTGTGAGCGGACACTGCACCTAGGGAGCTTCTGGGAAGAGTCAAAAGAGGAAACGCTGAAGGTTCACTTAGGGGCAAGGCCTTGGGGTGCACAGAAGTGACAAGAGCAGAGAATAAAGCCATGTGATGATGGTGCCAGCTAGGACCAGAGCTGACCAGAAGGAAGAGAAAAGGAGAGGGGGGAGGGAAAGGGCAGCAGGAGAGCTGGTCTCTGACCAGAGAGCTCAGGTCGGGCTTCCTACCAAGGATGTCATATACGTGACGGGATTAAATCCTCAGAGGACTGGCTTGCGAGCAGTCTGCCCGGAGTCATGCAGCTAATAGACGGCAGATCTGGGATTCAAAGCCATTTCTGTTTGGAAAATTGATTCTTGCATTTCCGCAGAGCCCATCGGCTACATGCCTGAGCCAAGCTGGCCTCAGCCTGGCTTTGCCCAGGGCAGGGATCCGTGGCTCCCGCCACTCACAGGTCCTCATCGGAAGCCCGCCACCAGCGTGACTTAGGTAGAACTGCTTATTTTAGCTTCTCTGAACCTGTCCATGCTGCTGATGCTGGACCAAGGGAGTCTAGATGCCCTTGCAGTGCCCAGACAGAAAGCAGCCTGGCACCCAGCATCCATGTGCCTCATCAGCAGAGCCCAGAGACACAGGCAAAGGAAGCTTAAGGCAGCTTAAGGCAGCATGTCCTCCTCTGGCCCAGTCGACAGCTGCAGCTTGAGACGAGGGTGGGAGGAGGGTAAGAGAGGGGGCAGGAACAAGGCAGGGGCGGGCTGTGCTCTGCTGTAGGAAGTGCACATGGACAGACATGTCGAGGTGTGGCCCCAGATCTTCCTCGCCTTCCTCCCTGATGCCTCCCCACCTTGGTGTCTTTCTGCCATAGACCGACAGGCCCAACTGCCAATGATCAGTCGTCCCTCACTGGCTCCCCACAAAAATAATAAAACAAGTTGGCTTGTTTCTAAATGAAATGATTCCAGTACACTAATACATACCAATGTGGTAGCGACTCAGTAGCTACTCTTCCAAAATTTTACCATTAAAGAAGATGGTGCTCAACCTAGAGGGTGACTGTTTAGCACACCTAAGGTAAAACTTCAGCAGTATGACACCGATCAGGGAGGATATTTTTGTTGGGGTACTGCCCCATCTTCCACCCTCCCAGGGGTTCTACAAAAGCACTTTTTACTCTTCTTAGAAATAAAGCTGACCCTTGACGTGTTTAGCAGAGCCACACTCAATCCTAGAAATGAGACGACGCATCTGACCATCAGCAGTCGGGCTGGAGATGAAAGAGGCAGAAGTCCGAGGCCTCTCTGGGGCGAGGCTTGCTGCGTGGGCAGCTGTGGAGCACTGTAAGGTCAGACAGAGCAGCAGGAAGACAGAGAGATGGGCCTGATAAAGTGGCCTGGTCCAGAAAGTTTTCCCAGAAGCCTTGGGAAGTATCCTGCAGGCCTGACCTGAAAGATCCGTTGGAACCTGTTTTTATGAACACCCTGATTTGGGTTTTTAATTCAACTGTGTTAGATCGCCTGAGAGTCCTAACACAGGCAGGGCATGCTGGGCTCCCCTTGACCTCTGCCACGTCCACTTCACATTTTATTACCCTCTAATTCTCTTTCTTTCCCTATTCTCATCATTTCGACTCACAGACAGCCCCTCCTTTCCCCTAAAATAGAAGAGTGGAAGGAAGCTTACACAGGCACTCCTCCTCTCCCCCATTTTGACCAGACAGGGGTCTGCACCTCCAATGCCTGTCATTTAGTTCTTACAGACTCAGCAAGCTATTGTCCATATATTTGCCAGAATCCTTTAAAGCAAGAGGACCTAGAAGATTCCATGAGCTAGTAGTGAGGAGAGGTGCACTATGGGCAGGCTCAGAAATGCCCACGTACCTCCAAAAGGGTAGCCACTCCTGTTGACACCATTTATCCTCATATGAGTGTCTCAGCCCGAGCACCACCTGTGTTTGTTCTTGTTACTGAATCACCTTGCCTTCTTGTTCCACTTCTATTGTGTCTCCTTGCCTTTTGTATTGTTTCTCTCTTCCTTCTTGATTCTTCTGATATGTCCCCTCCTTCTATCTCTCCTCCCCTCCCCTCCTCCTCCTTCTCCTCCTCCTTCCTCCTCCTCCTCCTCCTTCTCTCTCCTCTCTCTCTCTCTCTCCCTCCCTCTCCCTCTCCCTCTCCCTCTCCCTCTCCCTCTCCCTCTCCCTCTCTCTCTCTCCTCTCTCTTTCCTTTAATGCTGTCAACACTGCTGACCAGCTGACCTCATTCATTTATTCTTCGTGGGGTTGTTTGTTTGAATGCCTAGATACTGGCTATCCTTCCCAGGGAAGATAAAGGCAACCTGACTATTTTTAATCAGTCTTGTTCAGTGTGTGTTTCTGGCCGGTCACAGCACTGGGAGCCCTCAGGATGTGGTTGAATAGTGGGGCGACTCCTGGGGCTAAGGCCTCCGCCAGTCACCTGCGCTGGCCACTGGAGGGCTAAGAGCACAAGCCAGTCACAAAGTCAGCTTTCTTCAATTTAGTATGAAAAGACAGAGAGAGCCAGGAACCAGCAACCCCATGCTCTGCACCTGAAGGGACATCTCAACTGCATGTCAGTCACTACAAAAATACAAGAAGGGAGCTGGGCCTAGTGGCACACACCTGTAATCCCAGTACTTGGGAGGCTGAGGCAAGAGGATCCCAGGTTCAAGGCCAGTCTCAGCAACTTAGTGAGACCTTTAGCAACTTAGTGAGACCCTGTTTCTAAACAAAAATTAAATGGGGCTGGGGGTCTCACTCAGAGGTGCAATATGGCCCTGGGTTCAATCCCCAGTTCCAGAGGTGGGGGAACAAATAAGAAAGGTCCTTCTAGCTGCAGTTCCACTCTGGAGAAACATGGAAGCCTATGGGTGTCCAGCAGGCTGGCCATGGGGCTGGGTGGGGCTGTTCTCTCCTGCCTTTGGCTTCGCCCTTACTTGTCCCCTGCCCTTTCCCACCCAGTCCTTTGCCTCATCTTCCACTGCCTCACGCTCCTCCTCCACAGATCCATCTCCATCTCTCCATTCACACCAGAACCAAAATGGGAGTTCTGCCAAAAAACTGCTTTCAACTACCCCTATTTCCTTCATTTGCTCTCAACTCTGAAAGCCATTGACATCTACCCTCAGCTTCTAGATACCCCAGTTGACTTGTGCTTGTTGAAAATTGGCATCTCTCGCTGCAGAAAACCTCTCCATTCAACTTCATAAGGCTTGCAGTTGAAAAAATCTTTTACCTTGACCTCCATAAAATCCCGTCCCCTGCTGCCGTCCCCAGTGCCTCAGATTCAACACCTCCAGACTTCTCCACAGCTAGAAGGCCACACTTTAGTTGCTGGATGTGCAGTTCTTCTGATGGAAAAGTAGATAAAAAGATGATGGGGACACACACACGCGCGCGCGCACACACACACACACACACACACACACACTCTAGCCTACATGCTGGCTCCTGGCCATGAACTTGGCATCTCTAGAAGCCTGCCATTCCCAGTTCTCAGTCCTCCCAACACAGATGATGTCCAAGGTCTCACCAACAAAGTCCCAACCCTCAGTCTTCTGCCACACCATGACACCATCCTAGCAGAACCAGCTCTCCTGTTTACAGAGCAAACTGAGATGAGATTGCAGACGGTGAAAGCAGCGCTTGGGCTGCAAGAGGGGGACTGCCAGCTGGACCCAGAACTTCAGGAGGCTTGGAATATAATTTATATCAGAGTCGGGCATGGTGGCACATGCTTGTAATCCCAGTACTTGGGAGGCAGAGACCGGAGGATCCATGTTCGCGGCCAGCCTCAGCTACTTAGTGAGGCCCTCTGCAACTTTGTGAGACCCGGTTTCAAAATAAAGGATAAAAAATAGGGCTGGAGTAGAACGTCCCTGGGTTCAATCCCCGGTACCAAAAAAAAAAAAATTATATCAGATCCTCCTCCTAAGCTCTGGACAAGAGATTTGAAAAAGAAAAACCCTGAGTTCCTGTGGCACGGCAGGAAGATTCACATATTCCCACGACATTGCTTTGATCCCTGTTTCAGAGGGATGTGACATCTCAGCAGCCCTGGTGTCATGGCCATTGTCTTAATAACAGCCCTTGGACTGGGACAGTCCTGTCCTACATGTCTAAGAGCCAGGCTTCCCTGTAAGACATCAGAAAGTCACCTGCCTCTTTGGATTTTTTGTTTTGTTTTGTTTTGGTTTGGTTTTTTTGCGGTACCGGGGATTGAACGCAGGGGTGCTCTACCTCCGTGCTACGCCCCTGGCCCTATTTTTATACTTTATTTTGAGACCGGGTCTCACGAAGTTGCGGAGGGCCTCACTAAGTAGAGAGAGAGAGAGAGAGAGAGAGAGAGACAGGGAGAGAGAGAGAGAGAGAGCTGAGGCTGGCCGCGAACCAGGATTCTCCGGTCTCCGCCTCCCAAAGTACTGGGATTACAAGCGTGCGCCACCACGCCCGGCTCACCTGCCTCTTTGAAAGTCAACATGTCAAGGAGACTTGTGACCCCTTCAATATATGCTCTAACCCCCTGATCTCAAGAGAACATCCTGGAAGACAATTTGGTTGGGTATTCCAGCCTACATACCTGCTGTCCAGCCCTAAATTCTTAGTAATCCTTACCCCCTAGCTACACTATAAAAAATATTTTTTTGTATTGGGGATTGAATTCAGGGGCATTCTACTTCTGAGCTATATTTCCAGCCCTATTTTATTTTTTATTTTGAAACAGGGTCTCACTAAATTGCTGAGGGTCTCACTAAATTGCTGAGGCTGGTCTTGAAACTGTGATCCTCCCGTCACAGCCTCCCAAGTACTGGGATTACAGGCATGCAACACCATGCCCCCCACTAGATGTGTTTTTTTGTTCTTCTTGTTGTTGGTGGTAGTGCTGTAGCTAGGGCTGGAACCCATGGTTATTCTACCTCTGAGCTATACTCCTAGCCCTTTTTAGTTTTTATTTTGAAACAGGGTCTCGCTAGATTGCTGAGACTGGCCTCAAACCTGTGTTCCTCCTGTCTCTGCCTCCTTGGTACTGGGATTACAGGTATGTGCCACCATGCTCAGTTTAGATGCACTGTGTGTGTGTGTGTGTGTGTGTGTGTGTGTGTGCATGTGTGTGTTACTGGGGATTGAACCCAAGGGCATTCCACCTCTTAGCTATACCCCCAGCCCTATTTTATTTATTTTTTGTTTTTGTTTTTGAAACAGGATCTCACTAGGTTGCTGAGGTTGTCCTCCAACCTGCGATCCTCGTGTCTCAGCCTCCCAAGTACTAGGATTATAGGCATGTGCCACCACACCCGGTTTAGCTGCACTTTTAAAAAGACAGCATTTAGCCATTACCAGCAGATTATCTCTATATAGCCAAGCCATTTATTGTGTATTTCAAATTCTGCATTTTTTATTATTCATCATTCTAGGATATTTCTCTTCGTTTGCTTATCACATGTGCCACTGTGCCCAGCTAAAAGAATAATTTTAAAAAATGTATATGATAAAGAACTATTTTTCAAGTACTTTTTAATTCTCCAGGGAGACAGTGTAACGTGACAACTGGGAAACAATTCCATGCATCTTGACACCCATCCTCTTGGGAAAGTCCCCTCCAGCTAGGAGGAGCCTCTGTCCCCTGGCCTCTGCTGTTCCCTGGGCTTCATCCCTCAGCCTCCTCCATGAGGTGCAGGGCTAGTACCCAAATAAAAGGAAGAGTGAGTCATTCCAGAAACAGATTTCATCCACCGAAGTGATACTTTTTTGGGGGGGCAGGTACCGGGGATTGAACCCAGGGGCGTTTTACCTTCGAGCTACACCCCCAGCCCTATTTTTTATACTTTATTTTGAAACCAGGCCTCACGAAGTTGTGGAGGGCCTCACTAAGTAGCTGAGGCTGGCCACGAACCCGGATTCTCCGGTCTCCGCCTCCCAAGTACTGGGGTTACAAGCGTGCGCCACCACGCCCGGCTCGAGGTGATACTTTTAATTTGAACCTGAAATATAGTTTTCCAGGGACGATCTCTTGTTAGCAACCTAGAGCCATTCCTATAGTCACTGCCAGTTATCCCAAACCAAGGCAACTGACACAGGCACACTGAAGTGCTGGAACTGGCTTTTGATTTCTTTTGCCCTTAGCCTGGAACCATTAGCTAGGACTCTTTCTGAAAATGCCCCACCTCTGCTCAGACATGGAAAAATAACCTCATTTCATTTATCCCAATTGCATGAACAAATAAAGTTAATTGCCCTCAATATCTTGAAATCCTTGAAAATTGCCAGATCATTGGAAAGCAAAGCTGAAAGAATTGGCTGCTCAAAAATTTCCTCTGTGGTGACCATTAACAGAGATGGTGCTGTATTAGAATCAGCAGAATGTTTGGGTTAGGAAAGCGGCGCGCTGTGCTCCTCATAGAAGGGGAACTTGGGGAGGGATAACAAGCTTATGGGGAGAGTCTTTAGGGAATCATACCACCCCTTCCTTCCCCCAGGAAGGTCACAGATGGAAAAACTATAAACTCACCCAGAGGAACTGGGCAGAGCTTGGGAGAGGGTCAGGGATCAGTGCACGAGTTTTCCAGGGTGCTGACTGACGCTGAATGTAGATCCAAAAGCAGAACTCAGGCTGCGTTGCTGCTCACAGCACAGTACTAGGTGCTCACAAAGAAAAAAGCAAACATGTCTCTGGGCTGCTTAGCTTGAGACACCACAGATGTCCAGCACCAGTAGGTCCAGCCTCCCCTTCCAGCTCACCAAGGGATTCCGTTTGCAGCTCATCAGGGCACCAAAGACTCAAGTGCAGGTAGGCAAGGTGGCACACACCTGTAAAACCAGCACTCGAGAGGCTGAGACAGGAAGATCGCGGGTTCGAGACCAGCCTCAGTAACTTAGTGAGACCCTCAGCAAATACCAAAACCTGTTTCAAAATGGAAAACTGAAAAAGGCTGGGGGTAGCCAGGCATGGTAGTGCACACCTGTAATCCCAGTACTTGGGAGGCTGAGGCAGGAGGATCGAAGAGTCGAAGCCAGCAGCCTCAGCAACTTAGCGAAACCCTAAGCAGCTGAGACCCTGTTTCAAAATAAAAAATAAAAATGGGGCTGGGGATATAGCTCAGAGGTAAAATGCCCCTAGGCTCAATCCCCAGTACAAAAAAAGAGAAAGACTCCAGTGACTGTATGAGGTTGTCTCAGAGGTGCCCCTTGGGCTGCCTTTGTGTCAGCAGACCATGGACTCTCAGAACCAGTGGGCTTCCTCATTGTCCCCAGATGGAGCTCACTCAGTGACTGCTTTCTGAGTTGATTGTGAATGGTCACTTATTTTTTGAGACCACAGATTTTGAAAACATAGTTTGTGTGAGATGTTAGAGTCAACACTGCTCCAGCAAGTCAAAAATGCCCTCTGGCTGGGCGTGGTGGCACACGCTTGTAATCCCAGTACTTGGGAGGTGGAGACCAGAGGATCCGGGTTTGCAGCCAGCCTCAGTGACTTAGTGAGGCCCTCTGCAACTTCGTGAGACCCGGTTTCAAAATAAAGTATAAAAAATAGGGCCGGGGGTGTAGCTCGGAGGTAGAACGCCCCTGGGTTCAATCACCGGTACTGCAAAAAAAAAAAAAAATGCCCTCTGAATCGCATGGCTTCGAGCTAATCTGTGAGTTTCTAGACTCTTCCAAAGCAAGGCTTTTGGACAGTTGTTGTTACCTGGGTTGCAGAACCCAATGTAGAGATCCCCGAGCATCCTTATCCTTCCTCTCTCTATAGCCCTTAGCTCCTCCAACTTCTTGTTTCCTGTTAGAGAGACATATCATAAGGATCATCAAACTAATACTTATTATTAAAATAACAAAACGCAAGCAAGATGATTAGAACTCAGTTACTTAGTGAGGCCCTCTGCAACTTAGTGAGACCCTGTTTCAAAATAAAGAACAAAAAATAGGGCTGGGGGTGTAGCTCGGAGGTAGAATGCCCCTGGGTTCAATCCCCAGTGCCAAAAAACCCCAATCAATCAATCAATCCCCAGTACCAAAGAGAGAGAGAGAGAGAGAGAGAGAGAGAGAGAGAGAGAAATTACAGCTAAAGAAGAATGTTTTTTGAAAAATTCCAAATAAGGATTCTGAATGTTCATGAGTTAAATAAAATAGGGTGTCTTTTTGTTTGTTTGTTTGTTTGTTTTGTTTTCTTAATGGCTAGAGGTTGGTTCTGCAGGGCCAGATGAACCACTGTATTCTCTGAATCTTCTGTTTTGGTCTTTTCAGGACAAGGTTGATCCCAAAGGCCTTCAGGCATTGGCTCAGGTCCTTAGAAGCAATGGCAGCTGTGATGGTTTTCAGGTGGATCCCACCTTGTGGGAACTCTGCCTTCTTCCCTGGAGTTATGCATTCTGTGGATTCCATTCCCCACCCCACAGACTCCCAGAAACACACAATTCCTTATCCATTAACGCAGGGCACATGCACCGGGCCAGCCCGGGGGGGTGGGCGGGATGCTAGAAGATACGTAGGCCTGACCATCACGGCAGCAGTCACACACCAGTGGAAAGGGGGTTTGGTGCTGTGACAAGAAATTTCCTGTGTGTGTGTATGTGTGTGTGAGTCTGTGTCTGTTTCTGTGTTCAGTATCTGCCCACTAGCCAAATCCTAGTGACCCCACACCCTCCACGCATGCGAACTGACCTGGCAGCCAGTGATCCTCATTTAGCAGGAACTGAGATCTAGAATGTTTTGTAAATGACTAGAGGAGTGTTCCTCCTCTTCTTTAACTTCACCCTGTATCTCCACCCCCCCCAAGATACCAACTTTCTATGGAAGGCATTTTTTCAAAAAAGAATTTGCTGTGAAATGTTACCAAAGAAGTCTTTTCAGGCCGTAAGCGAATGTCTAGATGTGCACATTTCCATCCTTCAAGCGTTCCATTACACATTTTCCTTGTTTGTACCTTAAAAACAGAAACACAAGGGCAACCCGCTGAAAGTGGAGGGTAAAAGCAGAGTGAAGACTTTGCAGAAGGAGTTGAGAACTCAGTCAAGATCAGTCAGGGGCTGAGCTCTTTGACTGGAGCCCAAAGAGTAGGGGCATCTTCCCAGAGACCAGCTCAGCAATCAGGCAGGGGACTGGCCCTGGGGGGCTCACCCCAGCTCCTGCCCCCAAATGAGTTCAGCGGCCAGACCCAAGAGAACAACTTCTAGAGATACTAACAATAATATGAGGGATATTATATTATATTATTATATTATATTATATTATATTGTAGAATATTACTATGTGCAATGCTTTCAAGGTTTAAAATAAAGGCAATTCAACAATCATAATTTCAAGTGAATGGCCAAGGGTCTCCATTTCTGTGGACCTACAGCTAAGCAAGGCTATGTCCTGCCTTAGCCTCAGCTCACCCCGGAACCTCAGCTCACCTTTCAGAACCGCTGCTGGGGAGAGGGTCGGCGGCCACCTCTTTGGATCCTCTTTCATGATAACTCTAAGTCAGTCTTCTCCTAAACCTAAGGGGCTGTGGCCTGGAGCTCCTTTGTGTGGGCAGGACGGGCCGTGGGTGAGCACGGCTCTGCCCTCTGCCAGCACTGCCTGGATGAGCTAAAGTGCAGAAAGCTCAAGCCCTGGAAGGTTACCTTAGAACTCAAGGCTAATAAAAACAGAAACAAACGTGCATTCACAAAGTCCAGAAGACTGCATCTTCTCATCTGTAATGGCTGTGAGTTCTTTTAATTCAAGGCCAGAGGTGGTCACGGGTAGGAGAAGCCTTGTGGGTCCTTATTAGAGTGAGGCCCAGCGACGCACGGCACACACGCATGGTGCTGTCCCAGAACCCGCCAGGCCCACGCTTTTGTATTTCTTTCACTTGTGCCCTCTCCTGCCACTGTGCTGCTCCTGTGTTAGCCAAGACCTAGAATATCGGACATCTTCGTTGGAGACTCATTACAGCTTATCTCTGTCTGCCTTTCTTTAAAGCCAGCTGAACATACCCAATGCTCTCCCTCTATGGTAAGACCGACTCTCCCGACCACGCACCCAGCTTCTGTGACCCCCTCTAGCACCCCTACTCTTACCCTTCAGAGTCTCTGGGAGCCCAGCCTGGCTCCCGTTGCATGTGGCCACCATGTCCGTCGTGTGCCTTGCCCTGCCTGTGCTCGCGTGAGCTGTGAGAAGGCTGTGTGCGTGACGGTGTTCTCTTACCTCCCCAAGCTTCCTTTGGGTGGTAATTCACTGTGATCTTGACTATCTAATGAGCCACTGGGAGAGAATTGGACCCAAGGGCCATTTCCTGTTAAACTTCCCAAGAACTCCACTGGCTAAAGTCTCTAAGCTTAATCTGACGTGGGAAATTTGCAGAGGGTGCCTGAGAGAGCTGTGATAAGGGCCTCCAGGGAAAGGAGGAGAGAGAGAGATGGTTTAGCCAAGTCCTGTAACTACCAGCCTCCCCCGGGGCTCTGCATATAAGGCCACTGTAAGATTTAAGCTTGAATTTGTTATCAAAAAGGTGGTTATATTAGAAATAGAATAATAGACTAGAAGCCACTCCTACCATGTTACCCCTTGCACATTTCTAAATTCCTAAAGTTCATTACAATTGGGCTACATCCACTTTTGTTCAGCAGACTGGAAACAGGAAAACAAACTCAATCAGTTGAACCACTCCTGATGTAGGAGCCCATGATCCCCTTTGGCTAAAGTGGTAAAGATGCCTCTCACTGTGACCGTGACCTTGGAGTCTCCTTGGAACGGCCTCCTCTAAAAGGCTGCCTGCCGTCACATGTTCCAAATTGGGCCAAGTGTGAGTTTTCAGCCCCAAAAGTCAGCAGACTGGAGGCAAGATTGGGTGCATTGGTGGTGACCCCAGACATGCCCATCCCAGCCTGGCGGGAAGGCGGCCCTGTGAAGGAATGGGGCGGGACAGCACTTGAATCTGACTCCCCACTGCATTCACTGTCCTTCGGTTTATTAGAGGAAACCGTCCTGTCCCTATGGTAACGTGTTTGTTCTCCTTCTCGAGCAGCATCAGGAAACCGCAGCAACTGGGGAGGGCTCTGAGCCTCAGAGAAGAATCAGACTGCGAGCTCGGGGTTGCTGGGGGTTGTTTTTAACTCGTCAGATCCAGCCATCCCAGTGGCACCGACTTCTCAAACTCTTGACACCCACAGCTGAAGCTCCCCCTAAGCTTGTTCTGCCTTCTTTTTTCTCCTTTTCTGAACACGGTGGAACTGACAGCCGGGTTATAAAACCCTAAGCCTCCTCTGCGTGCTCCTCTGGGGGAACAAACCTCCTTCTAAGGCGAGAAAATAGAATTTCAAGTAGAAACACAGATGATAGAAATACCGAGGTTAAGGGCATCACAGACTTCAAGATGCACAGGCAGCGGAGGGGCCAGGCCAGGACCAGGACTGCCACCTGCAGCCCCCTCTCCAGGCTCTCAGGGAGCCGTGCTGCAGGCCCCCGACCCCACAGTCTGTCTGTCTGTCCCCTGCCCTGAGGGGTCAGTAGCCCTAGGAAGAACTGAGGCAGCTCTGATTTTAAAGTATAAGAAATATTTTTACCCGTTTCCTCTCTGAAGGGTCCCCAAACCAAGAGAGCCCATCTGGCTTGGTTTCTGTGCAGCACTCCCAAGGTGGAGGATTTCCCTGTTCCCTCTGGGGTCTCTAGTTCTGAGTGGAGATGAGTGGCCCTGTCAGGCCACAGCAGGCCACAGGGTTAGAATGAAAGGGCTTGAGCCAGGCATGGTGGCGCACGCTTGTAAGCCCAGGACTTGGGAGGCTGAGACAGGAGGATCCGGGTTCACGGCCAGCCTCAGCTACTTAGTGAGGCCCTCTGCAACTTAGTGAGATCCTGTTTCAAAATAAAAGAATAAAAAATAGGGCTGGGGGTGTAGCTCAGAGGTAGAATGCCCCTGGGTTCAATCCCCAGTACCAAAAAAAAAAAAAAAAAAAGAATGAAAGGGCCTGAGAGCCCTCAAGGGAGTTCGCCTTAGGGGGATGTTCGGGGGTTGCAAACAGGCCCAGATGTTCTCCAGGAGGGCCAATCCGGAAATAATGTGACATAAATGCAAAAGGAAACGTGAAGTAGGAAGGCCACATGGTTCTGAAAACAACCGGGAGACCCCCTCCTTCCTTGAGGGGAGCATGGGATGGGAACAGTAACAGGAAACTCGAGGGTCCGGTCTCTCCTGGTGCTGGCAGGGCTGGGTGAGCTGCACTAGCTCCGGGGAGGGGACAGTGGCTCCCTCGTGGGTTACCAACAACAACTCTCTGGGCTCTGCAGCACAGCCTACCTGCCTGTGTGGGCAGGAGGCTGCAGGGGGGATGTGGGGGGCAGCTCTTGTTCTCAGGTCTGGAGGCAGAAGGTGGGTGGCAGGGCAGGCTGTCCTGCCCTGGAGCCCAGGCCAGGCACATGCCCAGGCCTCAGGCTCCTCCAGGTCCAATGGCTGAGGGTGAGCCTCCCGCCAGCAGAGTCCAGCAGCCTAGGCATCATGAGCCCACCCAGCTGGCCTTGGCCTTGAAGCCGTCCACTTCCCTCGAGGACTCCAGAGAGAGATGGCCCTCCCTGAGCAGGACCTCACATACCAGTACCCAGACTCTTCTGGAGCTCACTGCAAGTGATGCCTCCCCTACCCTGTATCCCCGCCCCTTCTGGCACCTTCTGCAGCCTAGATGGGGTTGAGCTCCTAGAGGTGCCAGCTTCGGGCCTGCAAGGGAAACCAGTGCTGAGATCAGACCCTTTCTGAGCACTAGCAACACCCCACTCCCCAGACCTTGCCCGGCAGCCACTCAAGGCCCGGGCTGTGGGAAGCTGCAAGGGGGGGACACAAAAGAGGGGGGGACACAAGCAAAGTGTTGGAGTCCGGAGCTGCCAGGGCCCAGGACCCCGAAATGCAATCGTACCGACAGCTGAGAGGGTGGCCATAAGCCACCCAGCCTCCTTGCAGAGAGCCAGGTCCCACTCAGGGTGCAGGACCTTCAGGTGAGCCAGACAGGAGAGAGAGCGGGCTGCTTCCCCGCACAGTGGGAGACCAGGGGCTCCAAGGGCATCTGGCTCTGGGCCTAGATTCCAAGCCCTATGGCAGTTTCTTATGGAACTTCCTGTTGGTCCATCATGAACTAAGAATGAGGTGCAGAGAGAAGGATAGAAAAACGGGCTGTGGACTCAGGGCCCTGGGCACAGCCTGGCTCTGCAGGGACCATAGGGCTGGCTGCCGACCCACAAAGGTGGACCAGGGAATGGGGACCCGAGGAGAGAGTCCAGTGCAGCTGACCCCACCCTGGCCTGCCTCCCCTCAGCCAAAGACTGTTTCTCAGAGCATCCCCTCCTTCCCCACCCTTCTCTTGCTGTGTTAACTGCACCTCCTATTGCCAATGGCTTCCAGAACGCAGAGGAGAACTCCCGCATCTCCATCACCTTCTTCCGTCTCTTCCGGGTCATGCGCCTGGTGAAACTGCTGAGCCGTGGGGAGGGTATCCGCACCTTGCTGTGGACCTTCATCAAGTCCTTCCAGGTAACCTGCGCCACCTCCCCATGAACAGGTAGCAGGGGCACCCTCCTTGGCTCCAGGAAGCCAGTGAGCTGGGGCTCCCCGGCTGCTGCTCCTGGGGCTTCCTGACCAGGAACTGCCCAGGAAGGGACAAGCCAGGGGTTGGCCCTGCCTCTGACTGGAGCCGCTCGCAGCTTTGCTGGAGCACCTTGCTTTCGTCACTTCTGAAATGAAAGCATGAAACTATACCTTGGTTTTCAAAAGCCGACCCCAGCACCCCCAGTTCAGGGTATGAAGGGTGGGAGGTGGGAGAGGGTAAGGTGATTCTGTTCTTGTCTCTCATCTATGCATTTTCTCCTCGAGAATTTACTGGACAAAGGATGGAACAAATTGGAAAACACGGGCCAGGATGTTCTGATAACCTCTCCAGCCCCCTCTGATTCCGGCAGTTTTGGAATCTCCCAGACATGCTTATGTCCCTAGCCAAACTCTCAGGGACTCTGGTGTCACTCCCCTCCAGGACAGTGGTCCCCTCGTAGGGGTGCAGGATTGCCTAGCTACTACGCCATTAGTTCCTTCTTCTCAGCCATCATTTTCCATCTGTAAAGACAGAACCATGATCGCCCCCGGCCAGCTCTGAGGAGTCTAATGTAAGTGTGAAGTTAGAGAGAAGCAAAGCTGTGAGGTCACTCAGATCCCTGGAGATGACTATGGAGACCCCTGCCTATGCTTCCCTGACACACTCCCCCGGACACAGACTCGCCGGTGCTGAGGAACAGCCTCCTTGTTCCTGCCCTGGCCGACTGGGGCCTCAGATAGGGCATGGAGTCAGTCTCTGGCCCAGGTGTCCCCATAGCTGTGGTTGCAGCCAGCAGACAGGTGCTCTGTGGTCCAGGGCCTGTCCTGCTTTGGAATCCCCTCCCAAAGTCACCCCTTGTGGATAGGGCCACCGAGGCTGCCTGCTGGACCAGCAGGACCCCATCCTGTCGCACTCTGAGAGCCAGTGCTCCTCCACCAGGCTCAGGCTGACTCTGACCTAAGGAGGAGCGGTGGCTCCCCATAGCAAAGGCCCAGCTCAGCCACGGGTGGGGGAGGGGCGGCTTTCTGGGGATTTGAATCAACAGCTCTTACCAGGAGCAGGACCGAGGCATAACCCTGTCCTTGGTCTCTGGGGTCCAAAGCTGTGATTGGCAGTACCCCCTCCAACCCCCCGCCATTTCCTTGGGCTGGAAGGAGACAGACTGGGGTGACTGAGGAATGGGACTTGCAGGTGGAGCCCAGTGCCCACAGACAGGAAAAGCATCGTGCGATCTCGCAGCGCCATCTAGTGGCATGCATGACACTGGTAAAGCAATTCCTGAGATCCCTTGTCCCACAAATGCTACCCAGGCCCACAGTACCTCCCAGGAGAAGTGGCAGTGGGCTCTGAAAAATTAAGTCATCCGAGCTGCCGGGAAGATAGTATGTTGGATGAATAAAATGTTTGGAACCCAACTGTGCAAGGCATTACACTAAGCGCTTCATAAGCTTTAAATCACTCAAACACCACAAAACCCTGAGGGGTAATTATTGTTCCCATGTTTCAGATGAGGAAATTGAGGTTCAAAGAGGTTAAGTAATAGGCCCAAGCTCCCATAGCTAGAAAGTGGGGGGAATAGGATTTGAGCTCATGATCTTTCATATTGCTCCGTATTCAGTAGTAAAACCTGCTCATTACAATTACTGGAACAAAAGTAATCACACACACCTGTAATCCCAGTACTAAAATGAAAAGTCAGGGGTCATTTCCCAGGCTCTCTCCTGGGTGCCTCTCCCCACACCTGGCAGTGCTCCGGGAGGGGATCTGACCAGCCTGAGCCTGGGCCTCATGGCGTCCTCTGTTCCTTCCAGGCCTTGCCCTATGTGGCCCTTCTGATCGTGATGCTGTTCTTCATCTACGCGGTGATTGGGATGCAGGTAGGAAGAGTCCTCCCCCTGCCCGGCTCCTTTGCCTTCTGCTTTGTCTCCTGCCGGCTCCCAGCACCGTGTTCCCTGCGGCTCTGCTCTCTCCTCTTGCTCTTGCTCCTGACCATCCCTCAGGGCCACGGGAACTGGAACTTCCCCCAAGAGGATACCCTGTGGGCTGCAGGGCAAGTGGCCACGGGTGGGAGTCAGCTCAGAGCACGTCCCTCTCCGCGGCCTCAGGCCTGGGTTCTGTGACTGGTCAGGGACACGCTGGGGGAATTATGCAGTGGGCCTTGATGAGAACAGCCCTTCTCAGGAAGACAGGAAGGCTGTGTCTGGCCAGCATCGCCCTCTGTGCCCAGGTCTCATGGGGCCTGGGCATTGCCCTCAGCCCTGTGTCACGCGGAAGAAGCTAAGGACTGAAAGGGAATGGGGGCTCCACCCCATCAAGCACGGAGCAGTTTTCAGGGGCCTCCCCTCACAGGTGCCCCACACCTTCTCCTTCCCCAAACCTAGAGTTCTCCAGCCTCTTCAGGACTCCAGCTGAGTTCCCCAAGTCAGACTTGGCAGCATATCCCCTGCCCAGTCCCCACACTGGCCCGGAGCTTGAGTCAATTCCCCGCCTGCTCATTGCAGAAAGACCCAAGGTTCGCAGGTCCAAACCTTTTGCCATTCAGAGAACTGCCTTGACCCCTGACAAAGGAGGCCAGGAAGAAAAGAGGAGAACTCCAGTTTCAGGGGTGAATCAAGCTTGCCCAAGTCCCAGATCACTCATTCCATCACTCCAAAATCCAAGAACCTACATTTGGGAGAGTGCTTGGGCATAGAGAGCTAAACTGGTAAAGAAAAGTAGGCAGCGAAGCTGGGCATGGTGGTGCACACCTATAATCCCAGTACTTGGGAGGCTGAGATGGGAGGATCGCAGGTTCAAGACCAGCCTTTGCAACTTAGCAAGATGCTGTTTCAAAATAAAAAGTAGAAAGGGCTGTGGATGTATCTCAGAGTTAGAATGCCCTGGGTTCAATCCCCAGTATGGAGGGGGAGAGGCAGCAAGCCCTGTGACCCTGAACAGGAACAAGTCCCTGTCTCTGTATCCACCACTCTACCCCTGGCTCCAATGGGCCATGGGGACCTTTCCTGAGGGCCATGGGTACATTTCTTCTTACATGTGTCCATGGTGGGAAATTGGGGCCAGAGGCTGGGTGGGCAGCAGGTGCCTGGCAGGTCACATCAGGATTCTGCTCGAGGTATAGGCCCATTAATCCCAGAGTCACTGCAAGCCCTAAAGAGACCACTGAACCATGGTTGGAAATTAGGAGCCTCTCTGTCCATGGGTCGTCGACTTCCTCTTCCTTCCCTTTGCTAGGTATTTGGGAAAATCGCCCTGAATGACACCACAGAGATCAACCGGAACAACAACTTTCAGACCTTCCCCCAAGCCGTGCTGCTGCTCTTCAGGTGGGTTTCCCAGGACACAGGTGCACACAGACACCTGCATGCTGCACCTACAGCCTGGATGTGGAAGGGGAGGGGACCGTCTCCAGGGAAGTGGGAAGGGAGAGAGTGGGTGCCTGCTCAACCTCCCCTTACTAGGAAGTCAGTCCTTTCACTGTTATTTGTACTAACTTTCCATGAGCAACCCACTGGACACTGGTGCACCTGGTGGTATCCACCCAAAGCCATTAGCAGATCCAAAGTCAAATGCCGAAAGCACCCTGGGTTGGAATCTGACCAGCCTCAGAGCCAAACCTGCAGTACACTGGCTTTGTGACCTTGAGCAAGACATTGACCTTCTCTGAGTCGCGGTTTCCCCATAAATTAAATACAGCTCTCAACCACTGTGCCAGTATCTGTGCCACCTGCTTTGCTGGGTGATTAGGTCGCCCTGCACTTAGTTTTATCGTCACTGAAGCCAGCCTTGAGTGTCCACGCTTCTTGGAAGGCCAGCACCTCTGGAGTGGCCGGGGGAGGGGGTTTCCTCACACAGCCCCTGAGTGAGTCCCCTCCACAGATGCTTCTTCCCTTCTGGCTCATGACAATCCCCTCCTCTTCCTCCAGCTTCTCACTCCTGCTTATCATAGCCTAGCACTCTGGGGCCCCATCTAGTTCAGCTGATAGATGAAAACTATTTTCCTCCCCGACCAGATGATTTCTAAAGTCCATTCTACATACTATGGCAGTAGGAGAGGCAGCAAGCCCTTCTCCATTCCCTAGGGTCGTTTGTCGGAGGTTCCAGGGACCCTCTATCAGATTACCCCGCCTTCACTATGTTCTGCAGAACCCTTACCCAAGCCCAAGCACCATTATTGTTCGAAATGCATTGTATCACATGACAGACTCCCCAAATATCAGTGTGACATCGCCACCTCCCTCAGATCATAAACTATCAGAGCACAAGGACCACTGTAAGCTGCCATTCGATAACAGCACGGCATTTAAATATCGGAGTTGGACTCAGATCTCAGACTGACCACACAGGCCTATCTCCCCTCCTTTCCTAAAGTCCTTGATAATGGAAGATTTTTTTTAAAGAATAAATCTATAACAGTGCTGGAGATGAGGGAGAAAACATGAAAGAGTGCTACAGGTGAACCATAAATGTTGAAGAACTCCTAGATGGAAGGAAACAAATGGGATTCATTTGACAGAGGAGCAAGACCTGACAAAAGCACATCCGCAGACAGGGCAAGACTATGGAGGAGGTGAAGGCATCCCGGGCTTCTCCAAGCTCAGGTCAGCAGACACAAGGCACAGCAGAGGCCCAGGGCCACAGCCTGGGGACTGGCATTTGGTTGGGAAACATCAGCTAATGTGCACAAGATGGAAACAACAGCACTTGACATCACACCCCTGGGCTTTGCGGCCTGAGAGGCAGAGCAGGGCCGCCCAACGAGCCTTCCCTCAAAAAGAAGCCACCTGTCCAGCCTACCTGGCAACACTTCTTGTCTTTCTTCCACCATCTCCAGAGAGGCCCCTGTGATGAGGACTTTATCAAGACAGACATGAACTGGATTCTCTGTCACAAAAAGCAACCAACAACAATCCCAAAGTATTTGGGAGAAACCAATATCAAGAAAGAGAGGCATCATGTTCAACTCATAGATGAATGAACACAGAAGGAGAAGAAATAATATGATTTATTCTATTTATTGAAATATATAGTTCATGTATAAATATAATATATATATATAACATATCTTTAGACTAGATAGCATAACACATGTATTAAATTAGAAGAAGTAGCAGTAGCAGTGGCAGCAGCAGTCCTTACTAAAAAGAGCAAAGTAAAGAAAGAAAAATACAATGGTTGAAACATTTTTAAAAAGTAGATGGGATGTATAGCAGAAGAATGAATGAATGAGTGGAAAGGGTCAACCAAGGGATTCTCTCATTGTATAGCCTAAAGATAAAGAGAAAATATGAAATAAAAGACATGGAGGATAAAGTCAGAAAAATTCTACCTGTGTAATAGAAGTTCCAGAAAAAAAAATAACAAAATGAATGGAGTGAGTGAGATAAAGGAATAATCAAATAAATTTTCAAATGAAGATATGACCCTTCAGAATGAAATGGCCTACTAAGTACTGAATAGGTTGATCAAAAAATATCCTGAACTAGACACATTATGTTGACTTTTTAGAATACCAAGAATAAAGAAAATATCCTAAAGCTTCCAAAGTGGAAAAAAACCAGAAAACAGAAGAAGAGGGAATACTTCCCAACTACTTTTTTGTAGCCAGCATTACTCTGATACCAAAGATAATACAAGAAACAAAAACTACAAACCAATATCCCTGATGAACATAGATGCAAAAATCCTCAACAAAATACCAGCAAAATGAATTCAATAGTACATTAAAAGCATTGTTCACTGTGATCAAGTAGGATTTAAACCTGGAACGCAAAGATGGTTCAATATATACAAATTGCCGGGCGTGGTGGCGCACGCTTGTAATCCCAGTACTTTGGGAGGCGGAGACCGGAGGATCCGGGTTCCCGGCCAGCCTCAGCTCTCTCTCTCTCTCTCTTCCTGTCTCTCTCTCTCTCTCTCTCTCTCTCTCTCTCTCTACCTCTCTACTTAGTGAGGCCCTCCACAACTTC
>PVJS01006762.1:0-27525 GCA_004027185.1 Glis glis
TCTCTCTCTCTCTCTCTCTCTACTTAGTGAGGCCCTCCACAACCTCATGAGACCCGGTTTCAAAATAAAGTATAAAAAATAGGGCCGGGGGTGTAGCGCGGAGGTAGAATGCCCCTGCGTTCAATCCCCTGTACCGCAAAAAAAAAAAAAGATTATTACTATGACAGAATATTTTCCCCACCTTTCCTCCGTTGATTCATACCCATTTATCAAGCCTGGTCTTCAAGCTTTTTACATATTATTCTGTGTGTGTGATCAACATGATTATCTATCAACATGATCACACACACACACATACACACACACACACACATATGCATGCACACATGCATGCATACATGCACACTGAGGGAACCCTATTCTTCTAGGGGTAAAAGGCCTGCCCCACTGAATCTCAAAGTATGAATAAGAAACAATATACTTGGAAGACCAGAGTGGTGGGGGGGCTGGGTTTGTCTACTGAGGTTTCATGTATTGCAAGCTTGGTCCCAAGAGTGGTGGTGTTGGGAGACAGTGTAGGACATCTAAGAGGTGAGGCCTAGTGACAGCTCCATAGCTTAATTGGGTGCATGCCCTCAGAAGGGACTGAGGGACTAGTCGCTCTCTGGTGAGATGATCTCTTGCTCCTGCACATGCTCCTGCCGTTGCCAGGCCGTCTACCATGAGGCCAAGTTGATGCCAATTCCACACCCTTGAACCTCAAAAACTGTGATCTTGATAAATCTCTTTTCCTTATAAAGTCACCCAGCCTCAGGTATTTTATTATATTAACAGAACTTTGATTAATACAGACACATGGAAGGTACCTATAGTAGCTACAAAAGTACAATGCTTAAGAAAATGGGATGCATATGGAATAGAATGTCTTGAACACAGAATGCATTTGCAAAGTGGCAAGAGAAGTTAGTGAAAGGACAGGGACATTATATACTAGACTAAAATGTTTGGACTTTACCTGGTCAAGACAAAAGTTTGACAGATTTTCAGCTGATACATCAGTAATCCACAGAAGGAAAAACTGTGTCTCCACAGCATTTGCCATTACTACTGAATTCACCAACAAAAGCTATCATCTTTGAAAGTAAATTTTTTAAATGACACTGTATTTAAGGAAACCAAAAACACTTCATAAAGAAATAACCAAAAAATTAAGAAGCCAGTAATGAAACAAAGGTGTGCAGATAACTAACAACCTTAACACAAAGGTGAAAAGAATACACAAAATCCATGTGTAGCATAAGAAGATGTTTTGGAACAAAGCATGATTTTCTGATTCTAAAATTCAGTACATAGATTTAAAAAAAAGAATTATCACTACTGAAAATCAAATTAGAAGTCTAAATGGAAGAAATAGTTTAAAACATAGAAAAAATACAAAGAGATGGACTTTAGTTTCTATCCACAAAGGATTCAATGCTCTAGGACTCACTTTTCTACTATAAACAACAAAAAAGGACAAAACAAATGAAACAACCAATTTCCAACAGACTGTGGGCAGTGCAGGACTATGATCCCCAAGAGAGAAAATAGATAAGGTGATCCCTGGAGCCATCCCTGTGGCACAGGCAGATGGAACCAAAACAGCCCAGCAGTGCCACTGGGGTGGGGAGGCAGAGACGGGTTCAGGTAAAGTGAGCTGGAAGTAAGTTGTGGGATAAAACCACCTCAATTGACGCTATGTACACATATGAATGAAATTATCAACACCAATCTCAATATCATGTCTGAGGAAGGGGAGGGAATGGGAAAGAGCTCACCAAGTGCCGTGTGCATGTATGTCCCTATCACTCTGAACTTCATTACGATGTGCGATTACAACACACTAATAAAAGTATATTTTTTAAAAATAATATAGGAGAAAGCAGCACAAACAAAAAGCCCCAGACATTGCTATAGGGTCCCTTTGAATTTCTGGCTGAATATTAATCTGTGTGCCCAGAGTGTGAAACTCCACAATGCCAGGCAAAAGGACAACTTCCAAGTATATATTCAAAAGAATTGAAAGCAAGATACTGAGGAGACATTGCACATCCCATGTTCATAGCAACACTGTTCAAAATTGTCAAGGGATGGAAGCAACCCAAGTATCCATCAATGGATGATTGGATAAACAAAATGTGGCATAGACATTCAACAAAATATCATTCTACCTTTAAAAGGCATGAAACTCTGACACATGGATGAACCTCAAGGCCTTGTAGACAATATGGCAAGTGAAATAGACCAGTCACAAAAAAGACAAATGCTGTGTGATTTTCTTTGATGAGCTATCAAGAGCAGCCAAACTCATAGAAACATAAAGTAGAATGGTAGTTGCCGGGGCTGAAAAGAGAGAGAAATAGTATATCATTTTAGTTTTGCAAGATGAAAAAGTTTTGGAGATTGGTGGCACAGTAGCATGAATATGCTCAAACTACTGAACTGTACACATAGAAATGGTTAAGATGGTAAAGTTTGTATTATGTGGGGTTTTCTTAATTTTACCACAACTTTAAAATTTAAAAATTAAAAACAGAGCCGGGCATGGTGGCACATGCTTGTAATCCCAGTACTTGGGAGGCTGAGACAGGAGGATCACAGGTTCAAGGCCAGCCTCAGCTACTTAGTGAGGCCCTGCGCAACTTAGTGAGACCCTGTTTCTATTTTGAAAAAATAAAATAAAAAGAATAAAATAAAATAAAAAGAATAAAATATAGGGCTGGGGGTGTAGCTCAGAGGTAGAATGTCCCTGGGTTCAGTCTCTAGTACCACCTAAAATTTTTTTTAAAAACTTTAAAAAAATCAACTGATTGTAAAAAGCAATTAAAACCGGGACAAGCAACCAGCAATAGGATGAGCTTCCTGATTACATCTCCAAAATAAATTTCATCTTTCTTACCAGGGACATGAGGAACAGCACCCTTGTGGGTCGGAGAGGGTGAAGAGATAAGCTGGAGAAAGTGATTCTGAAATGCTACAGATGAACTCAGAAAGCCATGAGCTTCATGTTGAGATGTGCGTGTATGCTGGAGAACCAAAGGTAGCCTAGCAAAGGCATTGAGTACTGAACTAACATTCAAACTACTGCGCCTAGTGGTTCATATACAAGACAGGCTAAATCAGCATAGGAAAACCTTTGAAAATTGAACTTAGATTGGAACTACGGCCTATAGGGGTTTTCCAGGGGCCATACATACAGGAGAACAACACCTAGAATTACCATAAATTTCTCATGAGAAACCATGGAAGCTAGAAGATAGAGGAATACCATCTTAAAAGTGATTAAAGGGGAAAAAATGTTAACTCAAAATTCTATACCCACTACTTGATATCTTTCCAAAAGAATTAAAGTCAGAATACTGATACATGTTTATAGCAGCACAATTCACAATAGCCAAATTATGGAACCAGTCTAGGTGTCCATCAACAGATGAATGAATACAGAAAATGTGATGTATAAACATAATGGAATATTGCTCAGCCATAAAGAAGAACAAAATTATGTCATTTGCAGGAAAATGTATGGAACTAGAGAATATTATGCTATGTGAGATCAGCCAGTCTCAGGTCAAGGATTGTATGTTTTCTCCTATATAGGAAGAAAATAGGAAACAAAAGGGACTTCAGATAAATGAGAAAGACCAGTAGAATAGTGGGAGATCGGAGGAAGGATGTGGGGAAGGGGGAAAGGACGATCAAGACAGGAAACAGTTCAAATAATTCTATGTCCACTTATGAAGGTATTAGTACCAATCTCACTAACATGTACGGGAAGGGCTGGGAGGGAAGCAGGGCAGGATAAGGAGGGAAACACACTGAGTGCTGTGTGCATGAATGAATGTATCACTTTGAGTCTCACTATGTTGTATAATTACAACGCACTAGTAGAAGTACTTAAAATTAAGCCAGGTACAGTGGCACACACCTGTAATTCCAGTAGTTGGGAGGCTGCGACAGGAGGATCACAGTTTTGAGGCCAGCGCACAATAACTTAGTAAGACTCTGTTTCAAAAGAAAGAACAAAATAGGGCCTGGGGTGTGGCTCAGAGGTAGAACGCCCCTGGGTTTAACACCTGGTACCATACACAAAAAAGTATAAAAAAATTAAAAAGTGATAAAAGAAAAAAAAACATTAGCTCAAAATTCGATATACAGCAAGTGTATAATAATAAATAGAAAAGGTTAGATATGTATAAAATGATCCAAAGATCAACCACTAAAAATTAATAAAATAAAACAAATATAATGAAAAACTCCAGCCGGGCGTGGTGCTGCATGCTTGTAATCCCAGTACTTGGGAGGCAGAGACCGGAGGATCCGGGTTCGCGGCCAGCCTCAGCTACTTAGTGAGGCCCTCCGCAACTTCGTGAGACCCAGTTTCAAAATAAAGTGTAAAAAATAGGGCCGGGGGGTGTAGCTCGGAGGTAAAATGCCACTGGGTTCAATCCCTGGTACCGCAAAAAAAAAAAAAGAAAAAGTCCAGAGATGAATTAAAATGGAAAACTAAGAAATGTCCAAGTAATCAAAAATGACAGGAAAAGAGAACTGAGGAACAAAAGAGAAGAGTCAAACTGAAAACACATAATAAAATGGTAGACCTAAATCCAAGTGTATCAAAATTATATTAAATATAAATGGTAAAAGCATACCATTTAAAAGATATAGATCATTGTATTATACTTGAGGGAAAAAAGCAAGATCCAGCTACATACTGTTGAAAATTCTACTTTAAATATAAACATGTAGATAGATTAAAAGTAAAAGGATATAAAAATACACAGTACTAATATTAATTGAAAGTGGCTATTTAATATCACACAATATTCTCATCCTTCAGAACAAGTAATATAACCAAGGATAAGAGGGACATGTAGGGGCTGGGGATGTATCTCGTTGATAGAGCACTTGCCTAGCAAACACCAGGCCCTAGGATCAATCCCCAGCACCAAAAAAATAAATTAATTTAAAAAGAGGGACATGTAAATGACTAATATGTCAATTCATTAAGACATCACAATTGTATATATTTGCATGTATCAATAATTAAGTTTCATGGGGCTGGTGTAGTTCAGTGGTAGAGCACATGCTTGGCATATACAAAGCCCTGGGTTCAATCCTCAACATCAAAAAGAAAGAGAATAGGGCTTCAAAATGTGTGAAGCAGAAACTAACAGAACTCAAATGAAAAATAAATCCAAAATCATAATTGGAAATTTTAACACCTCTCTCAAAAACAATAAAAAATAGAAAATAAGGATACAGAAGAACTGAACATTAACTTACCGTAACTGACATAGAACTTTCTACTCAATAAACGGAGACACATGGGATACTTAACCAAGATAGATCATACTCTAAATCATAAAACAAACCTTCACAATTAAAAAATTACACACACCTGTAATCCCAGTACTTGGGAGGCTGAGACAGGTGGATCCCAGGTTCACAGCCAGCCTCAGCAACCTCGTGAGGCCCTCCAGAAAAAAATAATTTAAATAACTGAAATCACACAAAATGTGATCTTTGAGTGTAACAGAATTAACCTAAAGATCAATAACAGAAAGATAAACAAGGAAATTCCTAAATAATTAGAAATTAAGCAACACATTTCTAAATAAGTATGCAAAGAAGGAAGTCTTGGGAAAATATAAAATATTTTATACTCAATAAAGTGAAACATCAATATATTAAACTTTATAGACTGCAGCTAGGCAGCAGAAAGGAAAATCTAAATGCCTCAAATCAATAACATTAGCATACACCTTAAGAAACTGTAAAATGAAGACGAGCAAAGAAAACAGAAGGTCTGCAAATAAATTAAAAATATAACTAAAAAATAGAAACAGGAACAGAAATGATAGTGATGATAAAATTAGCAGATCCAAGTGTTAAAACAGCCACTATAACTTGTTCAGATATTTAAAGGAAAACATGAATATAATGAGAAAAGGAAGATATTTTAAAGGATCAAATGTAATTCCTAAAGATTAAAAATATAGTATCAGAAATAATAAATTCACCAAAAAGGACTAATAGCATATCAGAAAATGGAAAATAAAAGATCAATGAGCATGAGACATATTAACAGAAATCATCCAAAAATATAGTACAAAAGGAAAAAAAATACTAAAAAAAAGTAATAACTTGTGAAACAATATCAAACAGTCTAACATACATGTAACAGAAGTCCAAGAAAGAGAAGAGATGGAAAGACATAAAAAAATTAAGGAAATAGGTAGGGCTAAAATTTTTCCAAATTATAAAAAGTATAAACTTATAGATCCCAGAAGCTAATGAACCTTAAGAAGAATAAACACAAAGAAAACTACCAAATACATCATAATCAAATTCTTGGAAACCAGCTAAAAATTATTAAATACATGCAGGGAAAAATAGTAAATGCATCCAGAAAAAAAAACACATTACTTACAGAGAAAACATTTTAAGGAATTCACACTTCTTATCAGAAACCATGCAAGCTAGAAAACAATGAAATTACAGTTTCATGTGCTTTTTAAAAAGTCAACCAAGAATTTGGTAGATAGAAAAAAAGTATAAAAAATTCCAAAAGCACAAGAAACAAAATAAAATATAGACAAATGGAGTTATAACAAATTAAGAAGCTATTGTGCAGCAAAAGAAACAATCAAGGGAGTGAAAAGACAAGTATTTGTCAACTATTCATCTAACACGGGCTATTTCCAGACTATATAAAGAACTCAAAAACTTAACAGAAATTGATGAACTGGTTCTCAAAATCATACAAAATGTAAAGGGCCCAGAATAGCCAAACAATCTTAAAATGGAACAAAGCTGGGGGACTTAACACCCCTGATTTCAAAACTTATTATAAAGCTACAGTAACCAAAACATTGTAAATTGATGTAAAAACAGAGAACTAGATTAATAAAATAGAATAGGGAGTCTTGAAATTGACCCATGATGATATGATCAACTAATGTTTAACTAAGTTGCCAAAGCAATTTCTAAAGTGGTTGTACTGACTTACATTCCCACTAACTACTTTGGAAATTGGCCTGGGGTTTTATAAAATTAAGTATGTACGCTGGGTGCAGTGACACACACCTCTAACCCCAGTGCTTGAGAGGCTTAAATAGGAGGATTGCAGATATGAGGCCGGTCTCAGCAATTTAGCAGACCCTCAGCAACTTAATGAGACCCTGTTTCAAAATAATAAATAAATAAATAAAAAGGGCTGAGGGTGTAGCTCAAAGGTAGAATGCCCCTGGGTCCAATCCCTAGCACCAAAAAAGAAAAAGTACTTTTCCTTATATGGAAATAATATCTCAATTAAAAATTTTAAAAAGGACTTATTATTTGGCTCAAGAGAAAAATACAAAAAGATAGCATGATGAAAAAGTTTATATACTTGGAAAATAGATCCAGGAGACCTGATGCTGGACATCTGTCCCTGGCCCCTTCCTGTCCCTGTCTCTCTCTCTCTCTCTCTCTCTCTCTCTCTCTCTTTCTCTCTCTCTGTGTGTGTGTGTGCTTCTGGGCTGCCATGAGTGAAGCACCCCTCCTCCACCATGCCCTAATTTTTTTAAACAGGGTCTCCTAAATTGCCGAGGCTGACCTTGAAACTGCAAGTACTGGTATTATAGGCATGGGCTGCCATACCCTGCTCCTCCTCTAAATTTTTTTTTTTTTGTCAGGTATTTTGGTCACAATGATGCAAAGCTGAGTGATGCAGAAATAAAATAAAATAATCATATTGGCACCAGCAACTTTATAAAATAGAAAGAATCCAACATTGACAGAATACTGAGAAGCAATGCCATTCAAAAATCCTATACCTAGCCAAGGTAGCATTCAAAAACAAGTTAGTTACAATGAAATGATCATACCATTCATTCGCCACACATATTATAAAGGTACTTGCAGATGCATAAGAATACAGAGATTACATCACCAACCTGAGCCATCTGAGAGGACAATGCATGCCTTGGAATGATGAGTGAAAGTAAGAGAAGGAAGAGAAGAGGAGCACAGGTAAGCAACAGACCTTGGAACAGGTTTGTTTGGCTCAAGGCTTCTCAACCTTAGCATTATGGATCAGATAGTTATTTGTGTGTTATGGGATATGTAGCCACATCTCTGACTTCTGCCCACTAGATTTCCAGTAGCATTTCTCATCCCCAGTTGTGAACATCTAAAATGTCTCCCGACATTGAAAATGTTCCCTGGGGGGCAAAATCAGCCCCAAGTTAAGAACCAGTAATACAGTTTATAATTATTCATTTAGATAATAATAGATTGACAAAAATTTGTGATGTGAGTGCTAAACAAGAATTCTTGAAATAGATAAGACATGCTGCTATGAAAAATCTAATAACAATCTGGAACTAAATTATTAAAATATTTCAACAAATCCTGGGCACTGAGTGCAGATTGTGAATGCAATAAAAAAGTAAAATAATTGGTAAGGAAAAGATAAAATGAAATTTTGCTGATGATATCATTTTATTATCTAGAAAACATGAGATTCTGTGGGAAAACACTCTAATAATGAAATATAACATGTCTTTTTAATGTAGGAGGACAACATTAAAATTAGTAACTTCTCCCTACCCATAACCATCTAGAATGGAAATGAAGAAGCTATTTATAATTGTAATGGCAAAATATAAACAATTTAAAAGAACATCTAGTGGGGACCATATAGGACCTATATGAAGAAAATATAGAAATATTACTGAAGGGCCTTGCAGATTCGCTCTGAAACTGAACAAAAACAAGAACAACAACAAATCCTTTATTTCAAGCTTTGCATTTGCCCTGTAGTAGACTCAATAACAGCCTCCCAAAGATGTCTATATCCTAATCCCCAGAGGCTCTGGACATGTTGCCTCACCTGGCAAAATTAGTTTTGTGAAAGTGATTAAATTAAGGATCTTGAGATGAGGAATTATCCTGTGACCCATTTATAATCACAAGGAGATTTGTAAAAGGGATTCAGGAGGATCAGAGACAGGAAAATTTGAAGATACTACCTGTGGCTCTGGAGATGGGAGAAAGGAACTATGAGTCAAGGACACAGACAGTCTCTTGAAGTTAAAAAAAGGCAAAGTTAGCCAGGCGTGGTGGTGCATGCCTAGAATCACAAAATTTGGGAGGTTGAGACAGGAGGATGGCAGGTTCATGACCAGCCTCAGCAACTTAGCAAGGCCCTCAGCAACTTAGTGAGACCTTGTTTCAAAATAAAAAATAAAACAGAGCTGGAAGTGTAGCTCAGAGGTAGAATGCCCCTGAGTATAATACCCAGTAACACACATACAAACACTCACAGAGACAAAGTAACAGATTCTTCTATATGAAGCCTTCAGAAGAAATACAATCCTGATGACACCTTGATTCTGGTCCAGTATGATCCATTTCAGACTCCTGATCTCTATAACTATACAATAACACACTTGTGTTGGTTTAAGCAACCAAATTTGTGATTTGTTATTGTAGCAATAGGAAACTAATTCAAACATCTTTCAAACTCCTGGAAATGGTTTTAGCAATGAGTTCCATGGCAACATCATTTTTAAGGTTTACAAAACCAATATATTGTAACTACAATCAGTTAAGTTCACTGCCTCTCTTCGCCCAAACTTGACCACTTTTCTCACATTGGGGGTACTGGAGTGGCTACAGGCATTTGGGGGATTCTGCCAAGAGAGAGTTGAGTCAGTAACATACTTAATTTTGGTTTACTTGGAGACTCTTTTAAGTATATTATGGAGAATGCACAAATAAGCATTAGATTGCTAAAGAAATAAACAGGGATTTTCAGCATGAGAGAAAGAGAACACAAATTTCAGGTTGAAGACGGTTAAATTGAAACTCCTGCATTGGAATTGAAAGTTATTAACACAAACCCATGATGTATTTTATTCTATTATCCTATTGTATGTGTTCATGTGTACTATGTACGTGTGTGTGTGTGTGTGTGTGTGTGTGTGTGTGTGTGTACAATTTCCTTTGCACAGTCCTCTGAAAGGACCAGTCCAGTAGCAATGAGCACCTTTAGCATTTAGATTGTGATTTCTAATTTCCAATGAAGTAGAGCTCATTAAAGGTAGTGTAATTGGTAGGGAATGGAATTTAAGTGAATCATTTGGAATTCAAGAAGAAGTTAAAAACATCTATTCTAGATGTTTCTAGATAATAAATGAAGGAATGGTTGATTTTAAAATCTCACTTTGAGAAATCTGATGAATTCTTGACAATAATTATTTTGGCTTATAGAGACAAAAAAAGACATCTCTGTGTTGACAAAGAGAGACAATCAGATATTATAGAAGTATATGATATCATCTATAGTTTTGCCCTAAAAATCTAGCCTGATTCTAATAAAGCCCCTAAATCTATCAACAGATGGGATAAATGGGAGTTTGCTGCAGCACTATTAAATAATATTTGAAATTTCCTGAAATAAAAAGATTTTAAAATGTTAAGGATTCTTTTTTTAAAAGGATGGGGAAGAAGACAAAAAAATAAAATACCATTACTATGAAGTCCTTTTCTTTTAAATGTTGTAGGACTATTTACTTTCATCATATGAGAAAGGTTCCCATAAAATCTTCAAAATAGTCATGGCCACACAGAATCAAACAGACACCCGTGCTCTCCAGAGCACAGGAGCAGCCTCCCTGCCTGCCAGAGAATCACGAGTTCAAAGCAGGCCCTTTGTCTTCACTTTATTATTATGATCCTCATACTACATCTACCTTCAGGATCAGAGAATAAAAAGGTGTACTTCAGTGGGTGGGCAAAGAATTGGAGCTGATGTAGTGAAAGAGGTATCAGAGTAAATGTAGAAGAAGACTTAAAATGTTCTTTCTCATTTCTAATGCTTTCCTGGAGCTAAACTCGGGTAAATGTGAACTAGGGCGTCTAGCTCTTCTGATACACTGTCTGGACAAAAGTCGTCCTTGCATCCTTAGGTTTCTGCAGTACTGCTTTTAATTTTACAAAAAGGATAAGGTGATGTAACAGAAAAGGAGTGAAATAATGATGAACTCTCTCGAGTTCCTTAAATACATAAGAGGCAAGCAGCTAAGATGCAATGAAAAGATATGAGTGGGAAGTTTGTGACCCATGAAGTTGATACTGCAGGAAGGCTGAATGAAAAGTTGAAAGGCTTTATGAGTAGGCCAGACTAGATAGATAGTGAGGCAATTAGAATCATTCAGTGCTGCCAAGGCATCAGGCCAATGTGAATTACAACCCAAACTGAATGAAGCAGAATAGAAAATAGAAAAGCCTTTAATGAAAATGTTGGAGAACTCACAAGGGATGGGGAAAGTGCCAAATAACTGGAAGATGGCTAAGTAAACTAAAAGGTCTATTCTCCCATCAATGCATAAGGGATTTACAAGTTTAACTCTCATTGCTGTTAATAGGAATTCTATGTGTGATCCAAGGGTGTATTCATGGAGAAAATGCATCTATTAGTGTCTCAATTGGCCTCTCTTGAGCCAACACTGGCAAATGCTCCAAATTGTGTGGTAGTTTGGTGACAGGGACTAACAGGGGCTAGAAAGAAAACCACCAGTTTCGCTTCATCTTGTAATCCTCTGATAGTACAAGATCCCTTATCACCAAAGAGTAAAATATAGTCTATGCAACCTTCTGAAGCATTTAATTTGTAAACATTCAGAAAATAATTTCCAGAAAATTAAAGTAAAAAAGGGAAAAGTCAGACATTCTTATTCAATTGAAAAGATCATTTGGAAAACAGAAGCACATTTTAAAATCATTTTCCACCTGAAAAGAATCCTTTCAATAATTTATTTAATAACAGCTATCATTGTCCCTAATATGTCCAGACATTATATCAGATACTTTACCAAGGATTCTACGTAATCATGACAACTAGTTTATGAAGTAAAATTATCCCTATTTCACAGATAAAGAAATTGAAACTAAGACATTAAGAAATTTTCCCTGGATCACCCATCTTGAAAGTGACAAAGTCAAATCCAGATCCATCTAGCTCCAGTCAGACACATCTGACTACTGTAAGACAGCAGCCTCGGTTCCCCACTAGGTCACTTCGGCTTAATATAATTCACTTCCCCATCCAACGTGCATCTGCAAAAGCAATGAATCACCTATAATTTATGTTTGCATACCTTCAGAAACAGAAGATTATGTTTTCAAATAGTGTCTCTCCCCCAAAAGAAAAAAGTAATATAATCGTTTTTGTATGATGATTAAATTCATATTTTTATCCAAGAGATAAATAGCATTCATTGAGCAAACATTTATTGAATGTGTTATGTGCCAAGGTCTGTACTGGACTCAATATGAAGACAAATAGAGCCTCTGCTTTCAAGGTCAGTGAGATAAACAGAAGTAACTCATTAAAATACAGTCTGCTACATGATACAAAAAAGGTAGCACAAAGTGCTGTGGGGGCACAGGACACCTTGTGTGAGTATTGGTTTCTTAATATTAGCCATTTTTATTGCTCTAATTCGTGTGTGAGTGTGTGTGTGTGTGTGTGTGTGTGTGTGTGTGTGTGTGTATGTGATGCTCCCTAGCATCACATTTGGAAACAGGGTCTCACTAGGTTACCGAGGCTGGCTTCGAACCTACAATCCTATTTCAGCTTCCCAAGTGCTGGAATACAGTTGAGTGTGTACCACCAAGCCCAACTTAATTCACTGTCTTTATAATACATTTTATTAAAGGACTTCAACAAAGCATTACTGAAGGCTCAATAGTATTTCATTTATAGCAGAGTCTCCCTTCCCCACATCCCTCTATGCACAGGACAAGCATCATTATACCCAAATTGTTGGGGAAGAAATAGTGACTCAACAAACTTAAATGACTTACAGACTCCAGAAGAGACTCCCACTGCCATTTTATTTCCCCCAATATAAAATCAGTTTTCCTACCAAAATCTTCTTAATCCAAAATAATAAAGGCTTTTAAGGACTCTTCAAATTAGCTTAATTCCCTAAGAACCAGTTTGAACAAGTTCTGTCAAGTAGTCTGAACAATTTTAGTTCAACCAAACAGCAAAACAATCTCCGAAACCATAGGTAGGTGCTGGATACTGCTTTCATTTGAGTTAATTAAAAGTATTTGATCCACTATGGTGCAACTCAGTGTAAGATCTTTAAAAGAAAAGAATCGATTAATCCATGCGAGTTTCAGATAACACCTAATCTAAATGCCAGAGCTTGTGACTGGATTTAATCAAGTTCTGGCCATTATTTATTGACCTATCCACAAACAAGGGGGCTGTTTTTATCATCTTCTATAAAGGTACTTAAATAATGGATAAGCTGTCAAAACTGGCATCAACTCCCATTACATAATGTATTGGAATTTTTGTGAACACTAATAGAAACAGACCAAATCAGAATAGTGATGTTATTTAAAATGCCAGATAGTAAAAGGACTGGCAGTGCAGGTTCTTGGGAGAGAGGACAGATAAATCTGACCTCTCGTTTCCTTGCTGTCAGCTACTTGGGGATGATAAACATGAATAAAACAAATTCTACAGACCTTTGGTGGAGACACTTCCATACAGCCTCTCCTCACTGGCTTACCAGCAGCACCTGGCTGGCCTTCTGAGGAAGCTCAGGAGACACTATCTATACCAAGTGAGTTCAGAGGTACCAGAAAGGCTCCAGGCCCCAAACACCTTCTTCCCACATCTGCTGACTCCTGAGGCAGGCATTTCATCCTTTTAGCTCATCCATTCTCAACCCTCGCTAATGATTAGACTTATCAGGGTACTTCTTAAATACATGAACGCCCTACCTTTTGCTCCAGAGATTCTTGAGTTAGCCTGGGCATCTGTTAATTGTTTGTTTTTTGTTTGTTTGTTTAATTTTTAAGCATAACAAGTGATTCTAATAAGCAGCCATGGTTAGGAAATCACTGGGTAAGAGTTGGGGTGGTGGCACATGCCTGTAATCCCTGTATCTGGGAGGCTGAGACAGGAGGATTGTAGGTTTGAGGCCAGCCTCAGCAATTTAGCAAAGCCCTCAGCAACTTGATAAGACCCTGTGTCAAAGTTTTTAAAAAAATTAAAAAATAGGGCTGGGGGTATAGCTCAGAAGTAGAACACCACTGGGTTCAATCTCCAATACCTTCCCTCCGCACACACACACCCATACACGTCACTAGTAAGATATTCAAGCAAATTTGACTAGATAAAGGAAAAAGCAAGAGGATATGAGGTTGCTCATAGCCTCAGTAAGTACTAGAGAAGCAGAAGAGACATAAGTTTGGGGAGTCCAGGGCAGCCGAGAGCAAGAGTTCCAATTGAACCTTTAGTCAAAAAGTAAATGCACCTCGTATTCAGAAGGCATTGTTGGGGTGAGAGGAGAAAGAGCAGTGCTGCTAGAAAAAAACATGTAGAGATCCAGACTTCCCACCATGGACATAGAAATGAGTTTTGAAGATTTTGTCTCACAAACAGGCTCAATGAGTTTTCCCATAATAAGGTATGAAGTAAAGTATTAAAAATAATAATTCAAAAGTATTCATTCCCTTGCATAGCCTTCTTATTTAAAATTTGAGACCACAAAATAAAAGGTCATTCATAAAAACACACAAATAAACAAATACATATATATTTTTTTTTCAGTGCCAGGGATTGAACCCAGGACCTTGCACATGCTAGGTAAGCGTTCTACCTCTAAGCTACATCCCAATCCCAAAATAAACATTTTTAAACTATGGTGGAAATGGGGGGGATGTCTTAATTTGCACATAGATACATTTATTTGAAACCGTAAAAATAAGGCTTATAAGTATAAAAGAAATTCTATTGCTATTTTTCTTTTTTACATGTGCTGTTTCCCTTTTTGTAAAAATTGTTCCTTTTTTAAGAAAAATAAAAGTAGATTTACATTTTCAGGTTAATGATTTTTTTTTATTGGGCTGGGGATTGAACCCAGGGGCATTCTACCTCTGAGCTACATGCCCAGCTCTACTTTTTTATTTGGAAACAGGGTCTAGCTAAATTGATGAGGCTGGCTTCAAACCTGCAATCCTCAGTCTCGGCCTCCCAAGTACTGGGATTACAGGCCTGCGCCACCTTGCCCAGCTAATGATAATACTTTTCAAAAGACTCATGGGAAGAGAGGGCATATTCAATGAGAAATTCTCTAGTAAATCATGTTATTAGATAAGAAAAATATACATTTGCTTTTGCAATTTGATTTTATATTTGAATATTGATATAAAATAGATGTTTGAGTTTAGAGAAAAAACTATTATATATACACAAAAATAACTTGATCTATAAGCTTAAATACCCAAGGGTTAGGCCTACCTGTGTTCTATGTAAACATTTTAGTTGATATTGGGTTTCAATAAAAACACTTAAAAACTTAAAATTGTTTTATTTTGGCAATCTCTTTCAGAGTTTCTGACCATTATTACTGGCCAAGGGAGGGGCCAGATGATCCCATGTTACTTTATCAAGCTTCTGATTAATTCTCCAAATATTGTCCTTTCTTTCAAAATATGCACTATTATTGTTGAAAAATTCCCTAATTAAAATAATAATGGTTTTACCAGGTATATTTTACTTCTATTATACAAAAGAAGTTGTATGACAAAAATGTCACTGATGCACTGATAATTTTGAACATAAAGTGAAACTCTTTTTGTTCATTAAGTATAAAAGAAGGTTACATAGCTTAAACTGTTTTTAATTCTGAAATAGTTCCATGTATTGGAAACAATAACCATGAGAGACTAATAAAGAGGAAATGTTTGGCAGAGTTACAAACAGCATATTTTCATATTATTCCATTTGGAAGGAATAATGAATATTATATACATGGAGTAAAAGCCTAATTCTTTTTTTGAAAAATGAAAAGCAAAGTGTTAATTAGCTTTGTTTTGCTCTTATTTTACATCACTGAATAAAGGGCCAAAGGATTCACTGCAGATTTCCTTCTTTCTTGAGTTCTTAAGGTTTATTTGATCCATTTCTTTTCTTCGTACTGGTTTTTGTAGTAATAGTCTTGAGAGATCAGTTACTAGCCCATTTATCTTATTATTTAACACCACTGCTATTAATAGCCATTACTCTAAAACCAGATTGCCTGGCTGTTACCATTCACTGTGTCCTGAGGCAAGTTACTCAATCTCTCTGCGCTTCAGCTCCTTCATTTCCAAAAGGGAACTAACAGTATGGGTTTCACAGTATTGCTATGAAGCTTAAATTAGTTAATATATGTTTAATAAATTAGAACAGTGTCATAAAGGGAGCATTCCGTATTTGTTATTCATATTATTACTATAATACTTTTGGTATTTCAAAACAATCAGCTCTTTTTCAGGGTCACCCTGGTGTCTGAGATCCCATTTTCATTTGTTTGGTTTAATCTGAATATTAGTTTTTTATATGTTTGATTTGAATTTCAAATCCATTTCATGACAAAGTAAACCTGAGTTAATTGGCTTGAGGTAAGGTTTGGATGCGTGATAATAATTGTTCAAACAGAGCCTGATTTTAGATTCCAAGAAGCCTGCTCCATTTCTTCCCATCTTCCAAATCTCTACCTCACCATGTCATGCCTGAATCAGGCAGCTTCATCATTCCAAGACTAAATGACACTATGTTGCACTGTTAAATATTTCAATAAACCAAGTACAGTGGCACACACCTGTAATCTCAGCTACTCAGAAGGCTGAGGCAAGCCGGGCATGGTGGCGCACGCTTGTAATCCCAGTACTTGGGAGGCTGAGACAGGAGGATCGCAGGTTCGCGGCCAGCCTCAGCTACTTAGTGAGGACCTCTGCAACTTAGTGAGACCCCGTTTCAAAATAAAGAATGAAAAATAGGGCTGGGGGTGTAGCTGGGAGGTAGAATGCCCCTGGGTTCAATCCCCAGTTCTGCAAAAAAAAAAAAGAAGAAGAAGAAGAAGACTGAGGCAGTAGGGTTGCAAGTTCGAGGCCAGCCTGGGTAATTTAGCAAGACTCTATCTCAAAATAAAAAAATAAAAAGGGCTGGGTTATAGCTTGGTGGTAGAGCTCTAGAATTTGCTACTCATATGACTGTAGGAAAGTTTACATGACTTAAACTTTCCGTGCCTAAGTCTATCTGAAAACAAAGCTGCTGTTCGTCCTGCATGACTCATTAGAAAGTAGGTTATAAGCTTTATTTATGCATTTATTTAGTGTGGTGCTGGGGATTTAACCCAGGAGCATTCTACCTCCAAGCTATATCACCAGCCCTATTCTCTTTTTTTTGAAATAGGGTCTCGCTAAACTGGTGAAAGCCTCATTAGATTTCTGAGGCTGGCCTTGAACCTGTGATCCTCCTGTCTCAGCCTCCCCAGTACTGGTATTACAGGTGTGCACCATCACACCCGGCTTGGTAATAAGCTATATAAAGTTCAAATCATAGCTGTAGATAAAGTTGTACACGGAGCAATATTTCTCAGAATTATGTTATATGATTCTAACAGACAGGCATTCTATGAGGAGACAAATGATAAGGAGAACTAATTTGAGGAGTTTCAAATTGCTTTTTTTGTGTGTGTGGTATTGGGGATTGAATTTAGGGGCATTCTACCTCCAAGCTACACCGCCAGCCCTATTTTATTCTTTATTTTGAAACAGGCTCTCACTAAGTTGTAGAGGACCTCACTAAGTAGCTGAGGCTGGCCGTGAACCTGCGATCTTCCTGTCTCAGCCTCCCAAGTACTGGGATTACAGGCGTGTGACACAATGCCCGGCTTAGGGAAATATTTTAAGATACCCCTCTACTTTGATTTCTAAATCTAATCAATAAAGGTATGATTTTGAGTTGTGTTTTGATTTCCATTTAAAGATTTTATAATGAGGAATATATTTGTTAAAGCTAATGTTTACAATGTGCTTATCAAACCCCTTCATTATTGATAGGCAGATGGTAATTAGTATGGAGAGGTAATGCCTAAAATTTTACAAAGGTTCTCAGATTATTACCAGCTGAGAAAGAGTACATTAAAACAAAACTAAGTAGGGAATTATCTGTTTGCTTGTTTTGTGTAAATCCCCGAGATTTATTCCAGGGAGACCAATAAGCAAAAAGAATGAAATAAAAAAGGCAGAAGGTCAAAGTGTCATAAATGCTGTTAAAGTATTCGATAAAAGCTATCCACTTGAGGTTCATTGCAACACACTGAAAAAAAATGATCTTCCCATATTTAGACACAAGTGATAGCAAGCCAAACACTCTGGAAACGATGTGATATTGTTATACAACAACATGCACAACCATATTTATTTTATTATTGCTACGTACATGGCCTATAGTGTTAGTAAGAAACCTGGTTTGATGTACATGATATAATGTTTGGAAGCCACTCTGATTATTCTTCCCTAATTAGCAGGATGTCTGGTAAAAGTCAGCAAACAACACAATCCCCTCAGTTTGGTACTAAAAGCTAAATCTTAAATCTCCATAATATTTTTAAAACAAACAAACTAGGACATGAATTTTTTTTCCTGGATTCATCTTTTTAAAAAATTTCCAAGATCCTTCCAGTCGATACATAAGATAGGGCACATATTGTCAAGGATAAGTTGTTAAAGTGAATATGAAATGTGCTTCTCAAAATATCATTTACACATTTACCAGATGGTAAAATAAACATGTAAATTGTTATCAAGTATACACCAAGTTTGTATTAAAATTTTACACACTGCAGGAAGGGTGTAAAAATTATCACATATTGTATTACTTGTTCACTTAATAGTTTATTAGCATTTCATAAATATTTTCTTTAAGAAAAATATTATTTAAATGGTCAAAGTATTCATATGCTGCTGATCAGAACTACAGAAGCTATGCAATTCATTAAAAAATGAAGAATAACCAGTTCTCTCTTATCCTTTCATTAGTTGAAGGTGAAAAGAACATTAAAAATAAAATTTTCAATTAAATCCATAAGTTAATAGAGGTAATACTTTTGTGAGCTAGGGAATGAAGTAGGAAAGTGGATTTGGTGGACACGCACACTTTCACGTTGAGGATTATCCGAGGCATTTCAGGTGATATGGAGTCCTCTTGCCATCATTGTTAACAACTACAACAACAATTTAAAGGATTGCATGTTGACAAAAGAAAAAATAAGAAAATTAGATCTCTATAAAGTTTCTATTTTTTTTTCAGCTCCATCTAGGTTCATACTTCAGAGACAAAGTTTTTGAACATCAATAGGAGCACATCATGGCACCGCCAATCTCCTTTTGGGTTTAATCACCAGTTTTGTTTTGGTGGTTGTTGGAATTAAACCCAGGACCTTACAATGCTAGGTAAATCCTCTACCACTGAACTACATCCCCAGCCCTTTATTTTATTTCATTTCATTTCATTTCAATTCATTGAGAAAGGGTCTCCTTAAGCTACCTAGGCTGGCCTCACACTTGCACTCCTCCTGCTTCAGCCTCCCTAGTAGCTGGGATTGCAGGTGTACTCCAGCACGCACAGCTTAATCACAAGTTTTAATGCACAGAGCTGGCATTAGTGGCATTAGCCATCTGCCACATGTCATTGCTCTCCAGCTTTGTGGCCAGAGCTATCCACTGCATGATCATAAGAATATGGTATTATTATAATAGACTATTTAAGGCAGAGGTTTTTTTTTTTCGGTACCGGGGATTGAACCCAGTGGTGTTTTACCTCCAAGCTACACCCCCGGCCCTAATTTTTATCCTTTATTTTGAAACCAGGTCTCACAAAGTTGCGGAGGGCCTCACTAAGTAGCTGAAGCTGGCCATGAACCCGGATCCTATGGTCTCTGCCTCCCAAGTACTGGGATTACAAGCATGTGCCACCACACCCGGCTCAATCTACCTTTAGAATCACTAAAGCTAATGTAACATATCTCAGAAATACATAATTATTATAAAGGAGAATGTTATCATAAAATTTAACGAGTTCTTTTTTAACTTTTCCATCAGAATAACTATTTTGGCTTCAGAAATCCTAGAAGTCAGGAGCAAAGTCCAAAGCATCTTGCCCAAATGTAAAATTTCTTTGAAGTCTCATGTTTTAAAAGAAATCCAGAGAGGAAGGATCTATGAATCACAGCATGAAGCTTCCTTGAGATCACAGAGGTAGCTTAATTTATTATTATGTTTGTCTGGCTCATGTAAATTAATGAGCAGTATGAAAAAGTGAAGTTCAAAGACCTGTCTGCTTCAGCCAAGAAACTTGGAACCTAAAATCTGGGTCTTTACAATTTCTTTTTTTTTTAATTTTGTGGTACTGGGGATTGAACCCAGGGGCATTCCATCTCCGAGCTACACCCCCAGTGCCATTTTATTTTTTATTTTGAAACAGGGTCTCACTAAGTTGTGGAGGGCCTCACTAAGTAGCCGAGGTTGGCCATGAACCTGTGATCCTCCTGTTTCAGCCCCCCAAGTACTGGGATTATAGGTGTGTGCCACCAGGCCCAACTGGGTCTTTAGAATTTCATATGTAAAATTCAGGATTTATTGTCTTCCTAGAAAAAAAGTGGAATGTGGATCCATCCATTGACCAATGCATATATTTTCATCAACACCAAGATTGCCCAGGGGAGTATTTTTCCTGTAATATATTCCCATCAACCCAGGCATTATTGGTGGCACCAATATCAGGAATCACTGAAGGAACAGAAAGCCAGAGCCTCACCCGGCTCCAACAGACAGCCCCACATTTACATGCTTTCTATTCTGCATATTGATGCATTTTGAAAGAATTCTCTTAAGTCTGAACACCACCATTCTCCTTGGGAATGGGAGACAGGCAAAATTTATGATTATATCTTAGTGTTTCTTCCTCGTAAGTGTATCTTAAATATGAATTAACCTCTGTTCCCTTCCATTCATCTACCATGTAAGAGAGTAGTGTGAATTATGTAGTAACAGAAACGATGATACCTTAAAGTTTAGAAAGTGATTTTTTTATTAAAAGCAAAATGTGTAAGGACTAAGTTACAACAGTTATTTAAGGCAATGTAATCATTTGCTTATAACCTGGAAATGAAAAAAAAGAGAGAGAGAAGTGGGTGTTAACTAAATTCTACTATATATCTTTTAAATTGTGTATGTAACAATTCTTTCAGAACATTTGAATAAATAAACAATTTGCCATCTCTTTTTCTTATGGACTGGTATTTTTGGTTGAGCAGTGAAGAGAAATTTTATGTTCTATAATAGGTTGTTAGCTAATATGGTTATAAAATTTATATAATAACTTTCAGTATACAAAGTGCTATCATATATATACATGTATGTATAATTTAATAATAAAGTGGAATTGATGTTCATTTTTATTATTAAAAAGAAATCATACAAATTCTACATTCTACCTTCAATTTTTTTCAGCTTGTTTTAAAATGAAAATAACATGCATTCCTGCCAAATTCTTAAGAAAAATTAACAATCTAGAAAGGCATGTCACATTATTCCTATACATTTTCACTCATCCCATCCCATCCCAAGATTACACATTCCCCAGAGTTATATGTTCCCTAGTTAGTAGATACCTTCCTATTTTAGATGCCAATTTCTAATTTTATCAATAAGATCAACTTTTTAATTATGTCAAGACTGACATAGTTGGAACTGGTGAGAGGGTGGGGAAACAAATTTTCATATACTTATGGAGTAACTATAAATTGATACAGCCTATAGCCCAGAAATTCCACTTTTAGGAACTTATCCTATAGATATCTGTTATAATTTGGATCCGGAATGTCCCTCAAAGGCTCATGTGTTGAAGACTGGTCCCAGTGCAGCAATGTTCAGGGGTGGGGCTTTGGGAAGAGTTTGGATCATGAGGGCTCTGATCTCATCAATGGATTGGTGTGTTCATAATTAAATGGACTATTAGGAGGTGGTGGAAATTGTAAGAGTTGGGGCCTAGTTGGAGGAAGTAGGTGGCTGGGGGCATGCCCTAGAAAGGTATATATATCTTGTCCCCAGCCCCTTCCTTGCTTTCTCTGTTTACTCCCAGGCAATTGGGAGGTGAGTAACTCTGTTCCACCTCCTGCTCACCACCAAGATGCTCCACCTCACCCAAAGGCTCAAAGCAATGGGCCAAGTGACCATGGACTAAGACCTCTGAAACAGTGAGCTGTAATTCTTTCCTCCTTTGAGTTTCTTAGCCATGAAAAGTTAAGGTATAAAGTATAGAGAGATAAATGTGCAATGAATCATGTTTTATGATAGCAAAAACCTAGGAACTACTACATAGGTAGTTATATTAGGTATGGTTTATCCATACAACATAATGGTAAAGGTGTTAAAAAAGAATGAGGTCAATGTGTACTGAGTTAGAAATATGGCCTAAATATATTGTTAAGCGTGAAATATAAGTTGCACATTAGTGTACACAGTTTCTTCCAATATGATTCATAGTAAAAGTCAATTAAATTTAATCAGAGTTGTTTCCATTTGATTTGAGGTCCAATTTTTCTTCACATGCAAAATATTTTATCACATGGCACCCAGACTTTCTAATCTTAGCTTCCTTCTATCTCCTGTATACACTCAAATATTTCCTAATCATCTAAAGTATTACCTATTTCTTTTTTTTGTGTGTGTGTGCGGTACCAGGGATTGAACCCAGGGGCATTTTACCTCCGAGCTACACCCCTGGCCCTATTTTTTATACTGTATTTTGAAACCGGGTCTCACAAAATTGCGGAGGGCCTCACTAAGTAGCTGAGGCTGGCCAGGAACCCGGATCCTCCGGTCTCAGCCTCCCAAGTACTGGGATTACAAGCATGGGCCACCACGACCGGCTACCTATTTCTTAAACAGGCCTTTGCTCCTCTACCTCCCAGGCGTTGCTTATGACTTCTTTTTTTTTTCTGTCCAGAATGCCTTCTCACCCCGCACTCAACTTCTGCAAGTCCAGGCCTCAACAGGCATCACATCCAAAAAACCTTCCATTATTCCCTCAGCTGGGTGTAATCACGCCCTCCCCTAAGCTTCCAAAGGATTTCTCCTGTGCTTCTCTTCCGGAACGCACCACTCACCACTTCTGATCTTGTAGTATAGCGTTTTCACAAATCACAGAGAATCTGTATTTAATTCATCTGACAATCGCTATGGTGCCTTATATAATGCCTCAATCACAGTCAGCAATCAACAAAGGCTCGCTGGATTAAAATAGTCATCAAATCCATATGGAAAGTTCTTGTTATATCAGTTTTTCTTAGATAAAGAATCCCCAATCTTTTATCTTTCTCTGAAAGGAAATTACTTTTCATTTCTCAAAGTTGTGAAAGCAACAGAGGTAGGAGAGAAAAAAAATTCACCTTAGCTACAATAACCCTCAAAAGAGACATAAAATGGGGGTGTAAAACTGCCTGTTACTACTCTTCTCTCAACTGGCAATCCACAGGGGGGAAAAAAGTGCTGGGACATCCAGTTTGGAAATCTACCAAGGAGGCTTTTGAACTAATGTCAGAGAAATCCTGAGCTTTGGTTCAAGTATTCCTGTACTAAATAGTTCATCTTGGTAAGGGCATGTTTATTAGGACTTCTATAAGATGGACTATCACAATGTTGCATTGCTTTGAAAAAATAAAGCCTTTTCATTTAATTATAGTTTAAGACTGCAAAAAGAGCAGGGATAAATAAAATTCATTAGTCCAAAGATTTCAATTTAGAAATATTTGTATCCTCCTTCTTGCCAAATTGCATTAGCTAATAAACAGATTTCATTTTAACCATAAATTTCCCTTTTTGTTATCAAGTAAAAATAAGTAAAAGTGATCAAAAGATTGGCAGATGGAAGCAAGTGAGAAGCAATGTACACAGATAATTCAGAAATAGGAGATGCCTGAATATTAAAAAATTGACTATACATCATTTCTAGGAAGTATGCTAGTTGAACAAACAAAAGAAGTATAATTTATACAAATAAAACTTGGGGACCTCAAAAAATTCTAACAGAACCCTACTTTACTCTCTTAAATGCTCAGTACAGTATGATTAGAATAATGAAATCTAGTTTTGAAATATATATATAAAATCCAAAACGAGGAATAAACTAAAAACTGTGCATTTGTTCTCCACTGCTTTTACCATTTTTCAATCTGGGAACACTTCTAAATTTAGGAGTGAGCTATAATAAGCCATGGTCATATGACTGCCTAGTTTCTTGAACATTAATAAATACTTAATTCCAGCACAGATGAAATATTGCATTTGGAGAAGTGGGTAGTAGGCTGTGTAAGAAATAAGTAGAATCAGTAACTTTAACTTTTCTTCTGGTTCTCTGTTATTTTTAAATCCCAGAATCTGCAGATTCTAAAGATCATACAAGCTACATTGTTTGTACATAACAAAAACTATAAGACATTTCTAATAATTTAAGCTTAGTAAATCCCAAAATATACTTAACCAAGCTCTTCCCTTTTGACCTTTTGAGTCTTACCCATTTTGAGTCCTACAGTTGGCAAATTTTCATATTCTACAGTATATTTCACAGCAAATAAAGAGCTCTCATTTCATCCTCTCCTCCAGGTTTATTATAATGACTTCGCATATAAATATTATATAGAATACAATCTGTTAATATTAACTTATTATTCCTAGGGATAATAATAGCAAACAATAACCCCTATGCTTCAGTGGATTCTGAATCTGAACAAAACAAAAATGCAAAGTTTCTATGATTTTTCTTTCTTTTTTTGTGGTACTGGGGATTAAATCCAGGGGTGCTCTACCTCCAAGCTACAGCCCAGCCCTTTTTTTTTTCTTTTTTTTGCGGTACCGGGGATTGAACGCAGAGGCGTTCTACCTCCACGCTACGCCCCCGGCCCTATTTTTTATGCTTTATTTTGAAACCGGGTCTCACGAAGTTGTGGAGGGCCTCACTAAGGAGAGAGAGAGAGAGAGAGACAGAGACAGAGACAGAGACAGAGACAGAGCGAGAGCTGAGGCTGGCCGCGAACCCGGATCCTCCGGTCTCCGCCTCCCAAAGTACTGGGATTACAAGCATGCGCCACCACGCCTGGCCTCCTTTTTATATTTATTTTGAAACAAGGTCTCACTAAGTTGCTCAGGGTCTCACCAAGTTGCTGAGGCTGGCTTCGAACCTGCGATCCTCCTGTCTCAGCCTTCCAAGTACTGGAATTACAGGCATGTGCCACCACACCCAGCTCTATAATATTTCTATCACAATATACTGAACACAACAACTTCTCAAATATGTAAATTAATTTGTGACTCAGTTTGCTGGGTGATGTTCACATCATGACTCAAAGAGATGCAACCACTTAAAAATGAGTGGCTTGGGAGGATGCCATGGACTCTAACTATCCGAGTAAGTAAGCTGCTTGTATCTAGCCTACATTGAGGAGTAGAAATGTTTCCATCTGACATATTTAGAGGTAATCCCTCTGTAACTGAATTGAAATATGGTATGTGGTTGGCATTGCCTAATCTGACTTCCCACCCTTAGAATTCTGTATTGGTTCTATAGATTGGACTATTCTGGATAATTTGGCATTTATTCTTTGGAGAATGGCATCAGATGTCAAACATGTAATACTTCCAGACGACCTTCCAACTTCAGTTTATCCAGATAAGGCTACCTTATGGATGATTGTAGAGTTTCCAGAGACAGCAAGAATCGGCACATTTTATCATAATAAACTGGAGGATCAGTACAAATCCTTCTCCCGTACAGAAAGCGAGAAGACAGTGTACTTCAGGTCACCATTCTCTTGTAGTCAAGAGGATAAGCTGCCAGTTCTAAAAAGTGACCATACTGACACACATTTTTAAAAAAATAGAAAATTAGCCAGGTGTGGTGGCGCATGCTTGTAATCCCAGTACTTGGGGGGCTGAGACAGGAGAATCCGGGTTCACAGCCAGCCTCAGCTACTTAGTGAGGCCCTCCGCAATTTAGTGAGACCCTGTTTCCAAATAAAGAATAAAAAATAGGGCTGGGGGTGTAGCTCAGAGGTAGAATGCCCCTGGGTTCAATCCCCAGTACCACAAAAAAAAGAAAGTTATTTGACAATAATTATTTCCATTACCATAGTCCCTAAGCATGAAATTATAATGGACAGATACAGTTTTCCACAATTATTGACTGTTAAAATTAAAATAAAACAAAAGCACTCAAACCTTCTTTTCACTACAAAAACAAAGAAATTAAACAAAAAAAAATCTAGAGGAATGGTTCCCAGACTTTGCAGCACACTAGAATTACCTAGGAATCTTTAAAAAGTACTGATGCCTGGATCTCACCACAAGACATGTGCATCTTGATTTATTTGGTATGGGGCGCAAATCTGGACATCAGAATTCTTAAAACTCCCCTGGTGATTCTGATGTGAAGCCACTGACCTAGAGGATATGAGAAGTGCTACTATTCTCTTCCCTCCATCCAGCTGTGCATTAGTGTCAGGAAGGGAAGGAGGCAGCTTGTGCAAAGAACCACACTAGCAAGTATGGGCCTGCTTATCCCCAAGACTAGAAGTGACCTTGATTCTCAATAAATCAATATGCTTGGAGTATGGGGGTGTGTGGGGGTGGGGGGAGAAAAAGATAGATGAAATGACTAAAAATAACTAAGGTAAAATCCTAAATTAATTATAGCAATCTCAAAGAAAAACACAAAAAACAAATGATGGTAACTATTCAAATAAACTTTTGTTCATACGTAAGTTACTTGTATCAATGTAAAGACTATCTATGGGGGGAGTGGGGGAAACAGAAGGGAAACACACTATGAATGCTATGAATGCTGTGTGCATGTATGTATTTATCACTCTGAACCTCACTGTGATGTATAATTACAATGCACCAATAATTTAAAAAAAATCTTGCAGATCACAATGAAAAGAACATTGTAAAGGACTCTCTCTCCATCTTTACACCCAATTACCCTTTATGCCTTTTTACATTCAGGTGGATTATTAAATAAGTGATTTACTCAATTTTTCTTACATAGTGTATCATTCTAGAAAAGAAATGTTAAAATGTGTGTGCAGAAGCACAGGAGTCAACTGGAGACAGTCTAGGCTAGTCAAATTAACAGTATCGCTATCGCAGTGTTTTTCAAACTGAGCCAGTGAGCTTTAGAGAACCATAAAGTAAATTTATTAGGTCATAACCAAAATTTTCTTTTCAATGAAACTGAATGTAAAAGGAAAATATCAGAGTATATTTATTGTGGTAAAAGTAAATATTATTTTGTGAGACTTTTGTTTGTGTGTGTCTATGTGTAAATATATTACTCTAAATCCCAGTTTTAAACTTTGAAAGCCACTGCCCTAGAGATTAGTAGTTCTACCCTAGCTCATATAATTTTAATTCAAACCACCTAGGAAGTCAGCAATTCACAAAAGGCACAGTTCTTTAAAGCTGAAACATATCTGAATTTTTTAATTATAATTTCATGTTACAAATGAGTATAGTGAAGATCATCATAACGTGTCTTACTTGTATGCACTATGTAGTCTACTATACCATAGGAGAAAAGTTCCTTGGAATGTATATTTTCAAAACAAATTTAATATAGGTATTTCACATACTAAATTTCCATGGTAC